>BQNB010021216.1:31101-61743 GCA_026074375.1 Tanacetum coccineum | reverse complement strand
ATAAACGTTAAACGCTAAAAATAGTATGACCATATAAAAGTGACTCCATAAATAATTAGAAGAGTCAATTAAACTTTGTTTGCTTTTGGTTACTGACCTCCAAAATTGACGGATGTCACAGTTTTCCCCCGTTAAAGGAAATTTCGTCCTGAAATTTCAGTTGCTCGTTCTAAGCTGTAGCGCTCGCGAATATTTGCGGATATTTGCGCTTCATCTAGTCTTCTTGTTCCCAAGTAAATTCTGGTCCTCGTCGGGTGTTCCAACGAACTTTTACAATAGGAATCCAACTTCGTTTAAGCTTCTTGACCTCACGGTCCATAATTTCAATAGGTTCTTTAACAAAACGTAGTTTGTCGTCGATCATGATTTCTTCTAGCAGTACGTGCAAGTTTACGTCAGCCAAACATTTTTTCAGGTTTGACACGTGGAACGTGTCATGAATGCCTACAAGTTCTTGCGGCAGACGCAAACGATAAGCAACAGGACCCACTTGCTCGACGACCTCGAACGGTCCTACATATCTCGGTGAAAGCTTGCTTCTCTTACTGAAATGTACCATGCCTTTCCAAGGAGACACTTTGAGTAGTACTTTATCATCGACACTAAATTCTAATGGCTTCCGTCGATTATCGGCATAGCTCTTCTGGTGATCTCTTGCAGTCTTTAATCTTTCCTTTATTTGAACAATCTTGTCGGTAGTCTCTTAGACAATCTATGGTCTAATTAGCTAGCTTTCTCCTACCTTTGTCTAAGATATAGGCGTTTGACATTTCCTTCCATACAATGCTTCAAAAGGAGCACACTTCACGCTTATGTGGTAACTGTTGTTGTATGAAAATTCTACTAACGGTAGGTGAGTATCCCAGTTTCCACCAAAATCAATTGCACAAGCTCTAAGAATGTCTTCCAAAGTTTGAATGGTACGCTCACTTTGGCCATCGGCTTTGGGATGGTAAGCAGTACTCAAGTCCAACTGCATCCCTAAAGCTTTCTGTAGCGATTGCCAAAATCTTGATGTGAAATAACTATCACGATAAGATATAATTGATACAGGCATACCGTTCCTTGCTACGATCTAATTGATGTACAGTCTTGCCAACTTTTCCGTCTTGAAATCTTCACGGACAGCTAGAAAATGAGCAGATTTGGTCAGTCGATCGACTATGACCCAAATCGCATCATGTCCGCTACTAGTTCTCGGTAATTTCACTATGAAGTCCATAGTGATATTCTCCCATTTCCACTCAGGAATCTTTGGCTGTTTGGAGCAAATCCTAGGGAGAAAGGTCCCACGTGGGGTTGCAAGACCCCTGGCCGACTCCGGACCGAAAAACAAGAATTTTTAAACAAAACTTAACCCAAACCTTGCTCATCCATTTAAAAACACTTCAAACCATAAAATATGGTTTGACAACTTATTTTCAACCAAAATTTCATCTTTTTACGACCGTTACAGTCTTTTATCGAATTTTACGAAAACAACCGTTTTCTGATAACATTCAAATCTCATACTCACGATTTACGTTTTAAACCAACGTTATTTTATCATTATGAATTTATTAAATAAATAAACCCATTAACACATTCACAGCTTTGTTAAATCTCCACACTTAACTAAACTGTCGTGCCGGTACGCGCTGCGTGACGATTTTTCGCTATACGCGGGAAAACTTCCCGGAAAGCACAGAAAACTTCAAAACCACTCTAAAACAGATAAACGAATCAAAATCGATTCATTTGCGAACTCAAAACTCCATCAAACTCCCAGTTAAACCAAAACCGTTTATACCAAAAATCTTCCACAGAAGTAACTTTTCTGCTTTCATCAGGAAAACTGACACGTCAGATCGAATATATACATAGCTATTCAAAATAACCATTACAATATTTTATAATACTTAACCCTGGGCAAATTACCGGTTATTACAATTAAAATTCTAATTCCAACAGTAGCATGTATTTAACTTAAATGTTTATAAAATTGTTTTTATAAGTTTTTAACTTAATTAATTTGCCACAAGTCCTCTAATTTATGTAATTACACATCTTGTATATAAATTAAGTCCTTGAGTTTATGTCCATCATATTGAGTCCAAATTTTCCAAGAAAAATGTCCATCATAATTATTTACTTACATAAACCATATAAATAAATAATTAACCATAACTTAACAAATAATTATATTAATAATCCATTGCTTGGAAATCCTTAAATATAACATGTCCTTATGTTTTAATATCATATTTACCATAAACAAGTATTTCTTGAGTTTATATAAACTTGTAATATTTTATAAACATGTATAAAATATAACTAGGTGATGATTAACCATATAACAATTATATAAATTATGAAATGAATACTTTGAAGAGATTAGAGTTTATAGAAGACATTAATATGATGAGTGAATATGATACAAACAATCAAACCCCAAGTATTAACCCTAAATACTTGATATAAAACCGTAACTTTCACTTGGAAACCCTAAATCTTTCACTTGTATAAACCCTTTATAATCACCCAACCAAGCTTCCAATACCCATTGAAACACCCTAGATATGCCTAATATTGACCCTTGTATACTTGTAATACTTGAGAAATTAATACTATGAATTTAGTTGGGATGCTAGATTGAGCTGTGGGCTATGAGCAAGAGTGGGAGAGAATTTTATGATTTTCTAGTTCAATGAGAAGTGTGTGAAGTGTTAGGAATAGAGACCTTTATATAGCATAAATATCTAGGAACACATCCATGAAAATTAGGGAAATGAGATGGGATTGTGTAAGAATGGTATGGTTTTGGTGTAAGAAAGGATGGAAGGAAAACTTGTGTAAGTATCTTGTGTAAGAGAGTTAGCAAGACTTGTAAGATAGTAAGTAAACTATCACATGGGGTTTCTAGAAGCAAAAGTTTATATCATCCTTGTGTTTTCACTTGCATTATCCGGCCACCCTTATACATAAATAAGAAATTATGTAATTTTTAAGTATTGGGTATAATTGTATGTATTTGATTGAGTGTAGATAGGTATTGGTGCTTCCGGGTATGCCTAAATGTATTTTATTGCAAAACGTAAATGTTTTACGTAACCAATAAAAATAAAATATAAAAGTTGATTATTACTTTCGTAAAAATTTATATAATGCTTGCTTGACGTAAACTTTTATTTGTTGGGTGCCCGTTTACGTTGAATGTTGATTTTTAGTTTACGTGATTTAACTAAACGATAAAAATTAAAAGTAAACGCGTAAAAGCCTAAAAATAATTAATGGCAAGAGTCGTAAAATGACCTGAAATAACGGATTGTTACAGTCTCCCTCCGTTAAAAGAGCTTTTTCCTCAAAGCTTTAAGACGTGGTATTGGATGAAGATGCACGATTGGTGAAGAGGTGCGGATACTTCTTCTTGAATTGATCTTCACGTTCTCATGTAAACTCAGGACCTCTCCTGGATTTCCATCGAACCTTGATAATGGGGATACGGCTTTGCCTTAACCGCTTGACTTCACGATCCATAATTTCTACTGGTTCTTCAATGAAGTGGAGTTTATCATCAATGTGTATTTTATCCAACGGAATTTCTAACGGCTCGTCGGATAAACATTTCTTCAAATTGGATACATGAAATGTGCTATGAACCCTGCTTAATTGTTGAGGAAGTTCTAGTCTGTAAGCAACGGTTTCTATTTTTTCCAACACCTTGAAAGGGCCAATATACCTTGGGTTTAACTTCTCCCGTTTGCCAAAACGGATAATCCCTTTCCAAGGTGATACCTTCAACATGACTCGGTCACCAACTTGAAATTCTAAAGGTTTACGCCTCACATAGGCGTAACTCTTTTGGCGATCACGAGCGGCTTTAATTCTTTGCTTTATTTAAACAATCTTCTCGGTTGTCTCGTGAATAAGTTCTGGACCGGTAAGCTTAGCGTCTCTGACCTCGGTCCAACAAACAGGTGATCGACACTTCTGACCATCAAGTGCCTTGAATGGGGCAGCTTTTATGCTAGCGTGATAACTATTGTTATACCAAAATTCGATCAGCGGTAAGTGCCTTTCCCAACCATTCCTAAAATCTATCATGCAAGCGCGTAACATATCTTCTAGTGTCTGAATGGTTCTTTCGCTTTACCCATCAGTCTGTAGATGGTAAGCAGTGCTCATATCCAAACGAGTACCTAAAGCCTTTTGAAATGCCCTCCAAAAATTCGACGTAAATCTACCGTCATGGTCACAAATGATTAAGACTGGTATTCCATGCCTCGTGACTACTTCATTCATGTACAGTCTTGCCAATTTGTCCATTGGGTCATTTTTCCCTCATCGGTAAAAAGTGTGCAGACTTAGTAAGACGGTCTACAATTACCCAAATGGTATTATAACCACTTGACGTCCTTGGGAGCTTGGTGATAAAATCCATAGTGATATTATCCCACTTCCATCAAGGAATCTCAGGTTGCACCAACAAACCAGATGGTTTTTGGTGTTCAGCTTTGACCTTCAAACACGTCAAACACTTGCTAACATAGGTGGCAATGTCGGCTTTCATGTTGGACCACCAATATAATTTCTTCATGTCTTGATACATCTTGTCGAAACCTAGATGAACATAATATTTTGACTTGTGGGACTCATGCATAATCAAATCCCTTAGGTCACCATAGAATGGCAACCAACTTCTGTTATTCAAACACAACGTTCCGCCAACACGCGGTTCCAACTTTTCCTTCTTGGGGTTGTCTGATTCTCTTAAATTTTCAATCAGCATACCTCCCACATCTTTAGCACTGAGGTTTTCTGGTTTTCTTGCCTCAGTCTGAGCTTCTAATATTTGGTTAGGAAGATCCAAGCCAATAGTCATCATTAAGGCTCGAACCCGTAATGGCTTAATTCGTTCCTTTCTGCTTAAAGCGCCAGACACTACATTTGCTTTTCTTGGGTGATAACGAATCTCACAATCGTAATCACTGAGTAATTCTAACCAACGACGTTGTCTCATGTTCAATTCCTTCTAATCAAGGATATGTTGCAAATTTTTATGATCAGTGAACACGGTACACTTCGTTCCATACAGATAGTGCCTTTAAATATTCAGATCAAACACTATTGCCCCTAACTCCAGGTCATGAGTCGTGTAATTCTTCTCATGGATCTTCAATTGACATGATGCATAAGTAATCACCTTCTCGTTTTGCATTAACACAACACCTAATCCCTTATGCGAAGCATCACAATAAATAATAAAGTTCTCGACTCCTTCAGGTAAAGCCAAGATAGGTGTGCTACACAGTTTCTCCTTCAACAACTAGAAAGCTGCTTCTTGTTTGTCACCCCAATCAAAATTGACCTTCTTCTGGGTTAGCTTGGTCATTGATTTGGCGATCTTCGAGAATCCTTCAATGAATCTTCGGTAATAACCGGCAAGACCTAAAAATTAACGGGTCTCCGTTGGTGACTTAGGAGATGCCCAATCTTTAATTGACTCGATCTTGGTGGGATCCACGTGAGTGCCCTTACTGTCAATCATGTGACCTAGAAACTGTACTTTTGGAATCCAAAATTTACACATAGAAAATTTCGCATACAACTCCCCATTCTCAAACAATTCCAAGATTAACTTGAGATGTTCTTTATGCTCTTGCTTGCTCTTTGAGTAAATTAGAATATCGTCAATAAAGACAATCATAAATGTGTCCAGATACGGTTTGCACACCCGATTCATGAGGTCCATAAATATAGCCGGTGCGTTAGTCAAACCAAAAGGCATACTTTAAAATTCATAATGTCCATATCGAGTTTTGAATGTCGTCTTTGGGATACCCTCTTCACTAACTCTCAGTTGGTGATAACGCGATCTCAGGTCGATCTTCGAGTAGACACTCGACCCTTGAAGTTGATCGAATAAATCATCAATCCTTGGTAGCGGATAACGGTTCTTCACCGTTAGCTTATTTAGTTCCTGATAGTCGATGCACATCCGGAATGATCCATCCTTCTTCTTGACAAACAAGACCGGAGCTCCCCAAGGTGAGGAACTGGGTCTTATAAAGCCTTTTTCGGAAAGTTCCTGTAGTTGATCCGACAATTCTTTCATCTCGGATAGAGCCAATCTATAAGGCGCCCATGCTACAGGTGTAGCACCAGGTATCAAATCTATTTGAAATTCCACTTGTCGGGTTGGTGGAATACCCGGCAAGTCCTCGACAAATACTTCGGATAAATCTCAAACAATAGGTACATCTTCAAGTCGCTTCTCCGCCGACTTGTCTTCAGCCTTCCTTGCGGTAACATGTGCCAAAAATACATGACATCCTTTCAGCAAATACTTTTGCGTTTTGGTGCACGAGATGATGTTTAAACGAGACTTGTGCTCGTTGCTGCTTCCGTCACCACGAACAATTAAGATTTCATTTCCAAAGGGGACACAAACAATCTTCTCATCACATACGATTACAACATGATATTTTGATAACCAGTCCATGACAATTATGACGTCAAAACTACCCATCTCTACGGGCATTAGGTCGATGTTGAATGGATGATTCAGAAAATTCTAAGTGCAACCCCATATAAGTGTATTAACCCAAATTATTCTACCGTCAGCTAACTCTATGTCATAACCATGGTCTAGTGCATTTGGGATGATATCAATCAAAGAACTAAATGCAGTAGACACAAAACTCCTATCGGAACCAGTATAAAATAAAATCGAAGCATAACGGTTGTTTAGGAGGAACGTATCCGTGACAACATTAGAGTTCGTGTTTGTCCCTGCAGTGCCTACACCATAAGCTCTTGCCACTGCATTACCATTTCCAGTCTGATTTCCCTGATTCTTGTTCTTTAGTTTCGGGCAATTACTCTTGAAATGGCCTTGAGCTCCACACTCAAAGCAAGTGAAGACTCTTTGATTTGCCCCTTTGGCTCTCTGGTTGTTGTTGGCAGCAACAGGCTGGCTTTTACAGTCCTAGGCCAAATGGCCAGTCCTCTTGAAATTAGTGCACTTGGGAGTACACTGTTCATCATGGTGGTAGTTGCATTTAGGGCACAGAGGTTTAGATCCTCTGTAAGGTTTTTTCTCACCAGGCCCAACAGTGTAAGCCCGTGCCACATTATGCCTTTTGAAAGGCTGCTGTTGGTTTTTATTCTTCCTTGAAGTGTCCTTAAAGTTCCGTTTGTTTTCAGCCTGACGTTCAGCCAATGTACGGATCTTTTGATCTATCAGTTCAGTTGCAAACTCAATTGCATCTTGCATTGTCTTGGGCTTAGACGCCATCACACTTCCATGGATCATGTCAGGAAGTCCACCGACATACTTCTCGATCTCATCGGATTCCTCAGGAAACATCCTTGAGCACATCAGTGACAACTCCTGAAAACGTTGGTTATAGCTTACCGCATCGGTACCTTTAACCTTTAGATTCCACATCTCAGTTTCAAGCTTCTTAATCTCGCCTCTTGGGCAGTACTTATCAGTCATCATCTTTTTCAAAGTTTTCCATGTCATTGCATATGCAACTTCATGAGTAACAGTCTTAACGTGGGAATTCCACCACGTAAGAGCATTTCCTTGCTGAGTACAAGTAGCAAACTTGATTTGACATGCGACTGTGCAGTTGCTTATATGGAAAACATATTCCATATTTTCAAACCACTGAGTAAGACCAAAAACTCCTTCAGTACCCTTGAAGTTCAGGGGTTAACATTTGAGGAAGTCATTGTAGGTACACTCACGAGTAGGAGGTGCTTGTCTTCTTTCGCCAGTTCCTAAATCATGGTTGTCATCGCCATTCCTGCTTTTGTTTGCATCACATTTTGCCAATGCATCAGCAATGCCTTGGGGAATTAGTGCCTTAAGTTGAGCATCAATCATAGGTGTGGTGGTGGTTGTTATTGTGGCGATTCTTTTCTTTGGTGGCATTTTCTTCAAAATCACAAGAAATATAATACACGTTTGATTTCAAACAATCATAAACGCGACATGACATATGCATAATAAATAAAATGATATCACAACACACAGTGAAATATACAACTGAAGTGAAATCAACAATGATGTAAATAATTCGACATTCATTCATAATAAATTCGATACATATAAGATACATATTGGTCACAGACGACCAGTACAAATGAGATACAAAAATAAAAATACTAACCTAAGACAATGCTAGCTGAGGGTGACCTATAATACTTAGCATGCCATACAAGATATCTAGATGATGAACAAAATATCCCTACAGCCTACTAGCTGGGAGTAACCCATAAAAACTTAACAGGCTAACATGATAGCTATGATATGACAGAAATGTAAATCTAGGCACTACTACTAGTGTCCTCCAAAGTATCAATGCGTGCTCCAGCCTCCAGTGTCTGGATACGCATGATAGCTCTAATCGCATGATCATTGGCGTCCTGGCACTGCCACTCGTGGCGATACGTATGAGTCTTTAAAACTGTAATTTGTGCCTCAAAAGCCCTGTTGTGGGCCTCAGACCTATCTAAACCCTGATGAGCCTCAACTCTGTCCTGCTCATGAGTAGTACACAGGGAGGAAAGGTACCTCCTCAATGTATCCCCCTCATCATGTAGAGCAGCATGATCCCTCTATGCATCCTGATGTCGTGTATAGAACTCCTCGCTCTCCCGTCTACGAACATCAGCCTGATAACTAACCCTCAAGTTGACCACCTCTATGGCAGCCATAGTCCTCCTCTCGGTATCTCAGATAATAGCGTCCACAGTATCCATAAAACTGTAATCGACTCTACGGGTCACAGTAGATCCCGGTTGTCTAGCATCAATAGCATCAGAACTCTCCTAACCTCAAAACTAGGTGTGGGAGCAGTCAAACATAACATCTTTTGAGGCGGTATGTCAGCCTCGGGAATGTCAGCTCTACAGCTAGTGGATGGTGCAGGTAATGGTAGTGATGATGCAACTCTTAACCAAATCCCGGATGCTCTATAGCTTATAGGTGCCTTAGCGTAGGTAGGGCTATTATGGGTGGGTGGTGATGGTAAAGGTAATGGTGGTGAAGGAATCTGGGGAAGTGGTGAGATAATGGAGTAAGTAGATATGGTGGTGGGGTAGGTAAGGCAAAAAGCCTAGCAACCTCTGCCTTAAAAGGAAACGGTATAGGTGTCTGGGTTCGGACAGACATCCTAGAAGTAGTACGGTATGCAGGTGGTGGTGGTGGTGGTGTAGCCGCAGACTCATATGTCTCAAACGGCTCTGTCTCCTCAGCAGAGGGGACAAGATCAATATTTGGAGAAGCAATAGCAGTAGAGTCGGCAGGAGCTAGGTGCTCCTCCTCCTCATCATCGTCGTCCTCAGAGGACTCTTCATCCCCATCCTCATCGTCATCAGCATCGGCAGCATAGTCAATCTAGTCCTCCTCTAGATCGGAGTCAGCCACATAGTCCGGTGATAGGGCTACAGGTGAAGCATCAATAGGTAGAGACCGATCCTCGACTGGAATGTCATCATCTGATGGAGCAAGGTACTCCGGGTAATCTGGCTCTGGAACATACACTGGTATATGATGCTCTAGCTCCATTGGGTCAGGCACATAAGCTGGTGACAATGGTGTTGCCTGCCCTTGTTAGGCAATATCCTCGTAAGGGTCCATAGTCGGGATACTCCATGATCGTGCCTCAGAGGAAATGGAAGTATATGACACAGTAGAATGAGAAGAATTCATTGACATGACTATATCTGAAACAATAATATAAACTTATATAAGTATATTATATAAGACCATTATAGTATATACGTAATATAATATAAACACGCATATAAATCATGTAAGCATCTAGTTTAACCAACTAATGCAACCAAATAGTGTATGTCCCATGAAAAACATTTGTATGATGCAATATTTGAAAACAGTTATAGTCCAAGTAAAAACATGTGACCTGGTTCTCTATAACTTTTGCTCTGATACCAATCTGTAACACCCCCAAATAGGGTCGTAGCGGAATATGGGTCTGAGAGTGTTACATCATAGATCAATAGCACAAGCTATGAGAACGGCCTCTATATGAGTCGTTCAAAATGATACATTGGATTTAATTAAAGTTGTTTGTTACAAAAGCTCACAGCTTAACTTGTTCAACCATGTAAATGTAAAATATTTTAATACATAACAAATCTCCAAAATGTAATGCACTTAAATCTCTATTACAAATTGACTCCTCAAAATGATGACCACCAATATATCCCCGTTTCTTGTACCTTATTGACCTGAGAAAAATATGCTTTAAAACATCAACATAAAGTTGGTGAATTAATAGGTTAAAGTAATGTATAAAGTAGGACCGCAAAGAGACTTTTCAATGGTATGATAAAGTTAAACAAACTTCGTATTCACAAAAGTAATTACGAAATGCACTAAGCTCATGACACTGAAGCTACAACATACATGTATGCAAATAATGTTCCCGTGTAGATGTTCAACCCGCAACATCCAAATTGTTCCGACATTGTATACATTCGTCGTTTCGGTACCTTCGAAACTAGTGAGCGCTACTCACCCGAACGGGGATGTCAATCCTAAATAGATCTATTCATAACATTCGCGCTTACAATCCAGTAATTAACAGTTCATGATTCATAGGCATCGTGGGTTATAGCTACTTAGGAAAACTCGTAATTTGTATACAAGTGTACTTGCGTCCAATCGTAAAACAATGCATGTTTCTCACCCCAAAGTTGTAAATCATTGTAATTGTATAAAAGAGGGGTTATGAACTCACCTCAGTGAATGTATTTGATATATAAATCAAAATATAAAAATCGTCACGTATAGTCCGAATGCAACCTAATTAAATGTAGGTCGTATGAGTATAATGTACTTTGGATAACTAACACAACATATAATTCTATATAGTTACATCATCACCTAAACATATTTGTTTAATGTATACAATTAAACAATATAAATTTGTACTTTGAAAAATAAATGTCCAAGTATTTGTATTTGTAAAAAATAGTTATAACCTGTCAAAAATCTGAGTAATTTTGTTAAACAATACTTGATTTAACGTTTTTAATAATTTATATACTGTTATTTGTATAAATAGTTCGAATCATCTTGGTAAAATTAACTATTTATAATGTTAAAAGGGTAATGACTTGAAAAATGTATCCACTTGTCATATTTTGTTATTGTATGTAAGCCATCTTTTTTTTTTTTGTTATTGTATGTATCTAACTTGAAAATTCGACCTATTTTATGTTGTATGTTACCTCTCATTTGGCAACGTTAGTACATGTAACTAACGAACAGTGCTCAACGATAGTTACCTTTTGCTAACGACTGTTGCAAATTACTCAAAATTCGTTATGTTACAAAAATATATTTCAAAGTTTTTTTAAAATTTTATACACGTTTTTTACACCATTTTATACATGGTTTTACCACGTTTTTATTTTCGGTTTCGTTTACGAGCATAATAAAAAGATTAAAAAAATTAATAAATTTAAATTTTTTTTTTATTGCTCGTAAACTGAACCGCAAAATTAAAAAAATTAGTAATTTTTAATTTTTTTATTATCGCTTGTAAACTGAAACCGAAATAAAAAAATTTAATTTTTTAAATTTTTTTTATTATTGCTCGTAAACTGAAACCGAAATTAAAAAATTTATTAAATTAAATTTTTTTTTATTATTACTCGTAAACTGAAACCGAAATTAAAAAAATTAATAATTTTTTTAATTTTTTTATTATCGCTCATAAACTGAAACCGAAATAAAAAAAATTAAATTTTTTTTTATTGATGCTCGTAAACTGAAACCGATATAAAAAAATTTAAAAATTTTTAATTTTTTTTAATTATTGCTCTTAAACTTAAACCGAAATAAAAAATATAATTTTTAAAATTTTTTTTTATTATTGCTCGTAAACTGAAACCGAAATTAAAAAAAATTTAGTAAATGTATAAAATTTTTTTTTATTATTAATTGGCTTGTAAACTTAAACCGAAATAAAAAAAATTTAATTATTTTTTAATTTTTTTATTATCGATCGTAAATCGTGAAACCGAAATAAAAAGAAAATTTAAATTTATTTTTATTTTTTTATTTTTGCTGTAATAATGAAACCGATATAAAAAAAATTTAAATTTTAATTTTTTTTTTTAATTATTCGCTCACTTTAAAACTTAAAACGATATAAAAAATATAATTTCTAATATTTTTTTTTTTTTTATTATTGCTCGTAAACTGAAACCCGAAATTAAAAAAAAATTTAATAAATTTTAATTTTTTTTTATTATTATTGCTCGTAAACTGAAACCAAAATTAAAAAAATTAAATTTTTTTATTTTTTTATTATTGCTCGTAAATTGAAAATCATATATAAATAAATAACTTTTTTTTACATTTTTTTTAATGATTGCTCCTTAAACTCTAAAACCAGAAAAATTAAATAATAATTTTTTACATTTTTTTTATTATTGCTCGTAAACTGAAACCGAAATAAAAAAAATTAAATGGACTAACGTTGCAACTGTTCGTTAGTTAAATGGACTAACGTTGCAAATGAGAGGTAAACAGGAACTCTCTATAATATGATGAAATTTTCAAGTTGGATATATTACAATACAAAAAAAAGATGAGACCTTACATCACAATAACAAAAATGACAGTAGTTGTGATACATTTTCAAGTAAATTAGCCCTAAGTTAAATACATGTTATAAGATATGATATAAGTATATACACATCGTTTTGTAAAGTTTTTTGGATTAAAACCAAACATATTCATGTCAGGAAAATAGTGCAGAGAAAGTAGTATTTCTCTTGTTTTAACTCCGTTTTATATATTCTTTATGTTTATGGTTTTGTATTAAGAAGATTTATCAAAATATTATATTTATGATAATTTAGCTACTGATGAACAATAACTTTTACTGTTTTTTGTAAAATTATGTAAAACTACTTTTTATTATTATTTAATCTTTGTAACCCTTATTAAACATAATACTCATTTCATTTTAATTCCGGTTTAGCTTGTTCTTGATATGTTTGGAATCGTATTTGAGTAATCATATTTATAATTATTCCATTATATAACTGCTTATGCTACAGTAAACAGTGGGCTAAAATTTATAAAAACACTTTTTACAAATTTATGTATTGAAATCATATAAATTTCATATCTCCCTAACTTTTTAATATTCTGTGTTTATTGATTCCCTTTATAATGGTACGGTTCGTAACTAAAAGTTTTATCCAAGAAAAATATATTCCAAAAAACTTACTATTATGAACAGTAACTTGTTTTTATAAAAGCACTTTTTATCGTAAATTTGTAAATTATATAACTCTTTCGTTGTAACTCAGATTTTTAAGTTCTTTATATATTTAGAATCGTCATAAAATGTACTATTTTAATAAAATATAAAATAAATATTATTTTTGTTGAATTAAAACAGTAGGTTTTAGGGTTTTTATTTAAAAGTTTATAAAATTATTTTTATAAGTTTTTAACTTAATTAATTTGCTACAAGTCCTTTTAATTTATGTAATTACACATCTTGTATATAAATTAAGTCCTTGAGTTTATGTCCATCATATTGAGTCCAAATTGTCCAAGAAAAATGTCCATCATAATTATTTACTTACATAAACCATATAAATAAATAATTAACCATAACTTAACAAATAATTATATAAATTATCCATTGCTTGTAAATCCTTAAATAAAACATGTCTTTATGTTTTAAACATCATATTTACCATGAACAAGTATTTCTTGAGTTTATATAAACTTGCAATATTTTATAAACATGTATAAAATATAACTAGGTGATGATTAACCATATAACAATTATATAAATTATAAAATGAATACTTTGAAGAGATTAGGGTTTATAGAAGACCTTAATATGATGAGTGAAGATGATACAAACAATCAAACCCCAAGTTTTAACCCTAAATACTTGATATAAAACCCTAACTTTCACTTGAAAACCCTAAATCTTTCACTTGTACAAACCCTTTATAATCCCCCAACCAAGCTTCCAATACCCTTTGAAACACCTTAGATATGCTTAATATTAATCCTTGTATACTTGTAATACTTGAGAAATCAAAACTATGAATTTATTTGGGATGCTAGATTGAGCCGTGGGATATAAGCAAGAGTGGGAGAGAATTTTGTAATTTTCTAGTTAAATGAGAAGTGTGTGAAGTGTTAGGAATAGAAACCTTTATATAGCATAAATATCTAGGAACACATCCATAAAAATTAGGGAAATGAGATGGAATTGTGTAAGAATGGTATGGTTTTGGTGTAAGAGATGATGGAAGGAAAACTTGTGTAAGTATCTTGTGTAAGAGAGTTAGCAAGACTTGTAAGATAGTAGGTAAACTATCACATGTGGTTTCTAGAAGCAAAATTTTATATCATCCTTGTGTTTTCACTTGCATTATCCGGCCACCCTTACACATAAATAAGAAATTATGTAATTTTTAAGTATTGGGTATAATTGTGGGTATTTGATTGAGTGTAAATAGGTATTGGTGCTTCCGGGTATGCATAAATGTATTTTATTGCGAAACGTAAACGTTTTACGTAACCTATAAAAATAAAATATAAAAAGTTGATTATTACTTTTGTAAAACTAATATAATTCTTGTTTGACGTAAACTTTTATTTGTTTGGTGCCCGTTTACGTTGAATGTTGATTTTTACTTTATGCGATTTAACTAAACGATGAAAATTAAAAGTAAACTCGTAAAAGCCTAAAAATAATTAATGGCAATAATTAAGTCGTAAAATGACCTGAAATAAAGGATTGTTACAAGTTTACCCACAACAAATGCAATGTCAGGCTTTGTACAAGTCATGGCATACATTAAGCAGCCAATCACCCTAGAATACTCAAGTTGAGATACAGGCTGGTCATTATTGGGCATCAGCTTCTCACTTGTATCCATAGGACTACTCATTGGAGTGCAATCAAAGTAACTAAATTTCTTCAGTGCCTTCTCAATATAATAAGACTGAGAAATTGCTATTCCATTACTTCCATGTTTAATCCTTATACCCAAGATAACATCAGCCTCTCCCATGTCCTCCATAGAGAACCTTGTTGAAAAAAATTCCCTTGTCAAGTCAACCTGAATTTGGTCAGTGCCAAAGATCAGCGTGTCATCAATATATAGGCAAATGATGACTCCTCAATTTCATCAAATTTGCTATATACACATTTGTCAGCTTGGTTAAGTAAATAACCATTAGAAAAAACCACTTCAACAAATTTTTGATGCCATTGTTTAGGTGCCTACTTCAGTCCATATAGAGACTTAATCAGTTTACACACCTTGTTTTCATTGCCAGGCATGATGAAGCCTAGAGGTTGGTTCATATAGACCTCCTCATCCAATTTACCATTTAAGAAAGCTGTCTTCACATCCATCTGATGAATAATCAGATTATGAATTGATGCCATAGCAATCAGCAGTCTTATGGTACTGATACATGCCACTGGAGCATAATTATCAAAGTAGCCTATACTTGACTTTTGTCTAAAGCCCTGAATGATAAGTCTTTCCTTAAACTTTTCAATAGTTCCATCTACCTTCAGTTTTCTTTTGAAGATCCATTTGCAACCAAGAGGTTTGCAACCTGGAGGTAGATCAACCAACACCCAAGTGTTGTTGCCCATAATGGAATCTATCTCATCATTAATTGCTTCTTTCCATAAAGCAACATCTTGAGACTTCATTGCTTCATCAAATATTTTGGGTCATCCTCAACATTAAAGCAATAGGAGTGTTGTTCAGAGACCTCATCCCTTGTTCCTTTAATTAAGTATATTTGAAATTCAAGTCCAAAGTTCTTTGAAATCCTATTCATTTCACTTTTTTCTAAGCTTAGGTTCATGTTGTTGAACAACCTCTTCAGTGACCTCTTCAGGGACCACTGAACCACCAGTGTCTTCAGTTCTATTTGAAATCGTAAGACTTGGTATGGGGAGTGAAGAGAATCTATTCTCATCAAAGATAGCATCCCTTGATTCAATTATTGAGTTAATTGAAACTGATTCATTAGCTTCAAATACATAGAACCTAAAAGCCTTGAAATGCTCAACATATCCAACAAAGATGCATTCAATGCCTTTTTTATCCAAAGTTTGCAGGTTTGGATCAGGGAGTCTTACAACTGCCCTACAACCCTAAACCCTGAGGTAGTTCAAGTTCGTTTAGTCCAAAGTTCATAATGGGTAATCATGTTCCTTTTGTTAGGCACCCTATTTAATAAATAGCAAGCTATTAACATAGCTTTACCCCAAAACCCTTGACTCAGTCCTGAGTAGGATAACATCAAATTAACCATTTCTTTCAGTGCCCTGTTTTTCCTTTCAGATATACCATTTTTTGTGAAGTATAGGGGGCAGTCATTTCATATATAATACCAACAGACTAAAAATACAGAGTATCCATGTACTCACCTCTCCTATCAGTCCTGAATCTTTTGATCAAGAACCCTTGTTGTATTTAAACTTTAGTTTTGAATACTTTAAATTTATCTAATGCTTCATTCTTAGTATGTAATAAATAAACATAAAAAAACCTTGAAGCATCATCAATAAATGTCACAAAGTACTTTTTATTCCCTAATGAGGGAGTAGCATGCAGATCACATAAATCATTGTGTATCAGCTCCAAAACTTTAGTCTTACGTTTAACATTTTGAAACGGTATCTTAGTTATTTTGGTCAGCATGCAAGTCTTACACTTTTCAGTGTCCATGTCAAAAGCTGGGATGAACCCATCCTTAGACATATCTTGCATCCTCTTAAAGTGGACATGGCCCAGTATAACATGCTATAAGATTGAATCATTCAGTTTAGAGGTTGACAAAAAGGCTGAAGCAATATTATCATTAACAATATTAAACCTGAACATTTGATTACTCAAATAACCAAAACCAATAAACACACATGTTTAGATAGAACAAATTTATTGGATTCAATCACTTGTTTATAACCACAATTATTGAAAATACTACTTGAAACCAAATTCTTCCTTATATTAAGAACATGCAAAACATTAAACAGCGAAATAATCTTTCCAGAACTAAACTTAAGATCTACACAACCACGTTCACGTACTAGAGCATTTAACTTATTTCCCATGTGATGAATAGACCCATCATTCACCGACTCATAGGTCTTAAACCAACATCTATCTTTACACACATGAACAGTTGTTCCTGAGTCAACCCACCACGCAACATCATCATCCTTTCAGTGAGTTAGAAGAACCATCCAATGAACCCTTTGTGCCTGAATTGCTTGCTTTGTTGTCAACATTAACACCTTTACAATCCCTTTTAATGTGACCAGTTTTGCCATATTTCCAACAAGTAGGTTTAGCCTTCTTGTTAGGATCAGCCCTTGTGTTATCATGATGTTTACGTTTACCCTTGTTGTCATTGTACCGGGAGGAGTTGTTATGCTCTACCATATTGACAACTGAAGGACCAGCAACATTGTTGCTCTTTGGCTTGTCACTATCCTGCACTCTGAGGGATTCCTTAATGCGCATCTGACTGCCCAACTTAACAAGAGTTAAGTCCTCCTTCTTATGTTCCAAAGTATGCTTGAAATCTTTCCAAGAAAAAGGAAGTTTGTCAATGATACAAGAGACCTGAATGGCCTCATCCATGTTCATCTTATGTTGTGTAAATCTTCCAAGTATACCAAGAAGTTCATTGTATTGTTCCAAGACTAGTCTTGAATAAGTCATTTTGTAATTTGTGAAATTACTAACAAGGAACTTCTTACTTGATGCATCCTCAGCCATATATTTGGCCTCCAATGAGTCTTATAGTTCTTTGGAAGATTCAACATTTTGGTAAAGATCAAATAAATGATTAGACATAGCATTAAGGATTAAACCTCTACAGACATAGTCATCATTATCCCACTTGGCCCTCTTCCTGACTTGTTCCACGGTTGGATCATCACCACCATCATCGGAAATAGGAGTAGTCAGCACATACACCACACTCATGCTGGAGAGCAAGAAATGCATCTTCTTCTGCCATCTTCTAAAGTCCACCCCTTCAAACTTGTCAAGCTTGGCAAAGTTTGAAGCCATGTGTTTCATAGCAGTAACAACCATTAATTATCACAAAATAATCTTCTTTGATTGTTGGTTGTTGTGTGTCCCAGATCCGGGTTAAGACAATCAATAGCCTAGCTAATTACCAGAGATGGTTACTGGATATCACTTAAAGTCGTGTAATCACTTTCTAAAGATGATTATCCGACCCTATGCCTGGGTATCACGAATACCTCCTTGGGATAAAACCAAGTGTTGTTCTTGTTTTAGGCACAAATCAAGAACACTGTGTTTCTATGTGCTTATGTTTTTCTGTGTCTTATGTATCTCATGTAATTTGTGATCCTCTATATATAGGGGATAAACTCAAAACCCTAGTCAAAGTAATTATGAGAGATTATAAGAGATGTAATCTCTTCCATAATTAGACTCCTTGATTTTAAAAATTAGTGGTTACATAACCATATTAATCGTGGTCATTAAATGTGATTGTAACTTACCATATGAAACGGTCAAAACAGTTACAAGTCAAAAATTCATATTAATGAGCTATTCCTTCGGCATCCTGAACATTCAGCTAACTCACTGAAGAGTATACACGCTAAAGGTTCAATACTGAAAAGACTCACTAATGAGTTAACCCGCTGAGGATACTTTCTCTGATGGATTACTCCCTGATAAATATCCTTCAGTC
The DNA here is from genome assembly GCA_026074375.1 of Tanacetum coccineum. NCBI lineage: Eukaryota > Viridiplantae > Streptophyta > Magnoliopsida > Asterales > Asteraceae > Tanacetum > Tanacetum coccineum. The sequence continues at coordinate 42,968 of BQNB010021216.1, read as the reverse complement.
CAGAGTTACTCACTGAAAAGTGAACTCACTGAAGTTCATCAGTGACATGAATCCTTTTAACCACTATTTGAGTTAGGGTGTTCAGTGACCTATGGGAGTACACTCCGTACCTCCAGTCCCTTAACCGGTATAAACTGAACCCTCATTGAACTAAATTTCCAACATGATATTATCAAATTAAAAAGTTATTAAAATACTGAAACTGATACATATAGTTTATTTAGAATTTAACAACTATTTGATGTTTTGATCCTTTGAAATGTTGAACAATTTGTTGTTTGTTTTATTTTATTTGGACTAGCAATTTACAAGATGATAATGTTGTTGATGAAGATGTTCAACGCAATTGATCAATAATATATGACTAGTTTAAGAGTTTCAATTGTGGCACAATGTCCTTGAATGTTTTAGATTATGATATTTTATTTTCACGTTCCTAGACTATGGTAAAATTATGACTTAAATGAGTTTATGTTTTGTAAGACTGAAACTGCTTTATATTTACAATATTTAAACGTTAAAAAATCAGTCTTATTGATTCAAACATGGGATAGGTTATAAAGACCCCCCCCCTCAAAAAAAAATCATTTGTACCCCTTTATTTTTTTTAATAATTTTGTTTATGTTATAAAACTGTTAAACAGAAAGTGCGGAACAAAAATATAAAGTTTAACAAGTCAAAAGAATTATACTGTCAAAACGTATTGAGAAAAAAATGATAAAAAAATGCGTTGCACTATAAACAGAAAGACAAAATAGAATCTTTTGTATTGTTTTGTACCTTTCTGGTGGGCAGGGGATACCAATACCCTTCAAACATGGGTACTATTGATACCCCTGACCCACCATGTTTTGTACTTTCAACAACTTACACTGTCCTTTTATCTCTCTGTTTACAATGCTACGCAGTTTTTTATCAGTTTATGTTCCGTACTTTTTGACAATTTAATACTTTTAACTTGTTAAACTTTATATTTTCTGTTCTGTACTCCGCTTTTTACAGTTTTATAATATACACAAAATTATATAAAAAAAAATAATAAACAAAAACATAAAAGGATAGAAATGGTAATTTTGAGGGATCCTTATATCCTATCTCATTACTATTGCATAAAGCATGAAGCGAAATTTACCAAAATGGCCAACTGCCAAATCACTTTTCTTGCAGAAACCCAACGAATCTGACATATCAAAAATAACCATGTTGCTCGCGCATTTGGAGGAGCTAGTAACTCGAGTAACACGTGTCGTTCCCTCTATGGTTGAGTCGAATTTTGAAAAAAAAATTAAAAAGAAAGTTGCTCGCGCAACTTGGAGAGTGAAGATATAAAAAAAAGTTCCTCGCGTTACTTTGAGAGTGAGTTATGTATTTTTTTTTTAATTTTGATAAAATTACAGAAATTAGGGTTTTGTATATATTAGGGTTTAGATATTTTTTGCCAAATAAAGCTCGGGGCAATCTTTGAGAACGTATTACGTTATTAAACGTTATTTGAATTTATTTTTTTTTGGGTCGGTAGTGTATGTCTTTGATGAGGTCTACACAGTGAACCAAAATTTTATACGAAAATAATTCAATATGATTAAGATATAACGTTGCAAAATGTGTTAGTTGTAGTTATTGGATGTATTTTTTAGTTCAAAATAGCGATATCGGCAATCTTTGTGAACGTTTGACGCAAGCGATATTTCAAATGATAATTTTTTTTGGGTTGGTAGTGATGTCTTTGATCAGGTCTACACAGTTAACAAAACTTTGTTACGAAAATAATTTAATATACATAATATATGATGTTGCAAAGTGTGTCTGTTTGGGTTATTTAATTTTTTTTTTCATTTTAATTGTTTAACGCGATAAGTTGAATTTTATAAAATTCAACGATAGTTAATAGTACCATTCATTGGCATGCATAAGTCATTTCCTTGAATAGATTTATAAAATCATGTCCCGACTTCGAATGTGCTTATCACTACTAGAATTGTGTGATCTATAATGCGAAAACTTATACTTGAATAAAGAAAAACGATAGTCATTACTAGCATTACAACAAGATATTATATGGCCAACCTTATTTTGACGATTTATAAAAACTTGAAAACAACAAAAAACAACTACAAAGATGGTTAGCAAACTGGTGTTAAGCAATAATCAAACTACATGTCTTTGTAGTTTGCCATCAACTGTCTTTTCTCCTCCATACTCCTTAGCAGCTCATCCCTAAAGCTTTTTAGGTATACAAACTTTTTCATGTCAGCCCCTGTCATGCAACCAAGGGCGTACTTACCATAGTCCACAAGTGGGTGGTCCTGCAAAACCATAAGATTGTTAATTACAACTCTTCGATTTGTAAACCTATCAGCATAGCAATGCATCATGGTTAAAATTTGATCCGATAGAATATCTTCTTCATCCAATGCTTCTTGTAGTTTTGCAAGGACAGTTAACCTAACGTTTTCTGGGTTACTAGTTATTGTAAAGAGAAGATACAATTAAAAAGTGAATGAGGAATTATTTTGAGTATGACAATCCCCAAGTAATGTGTTTATATATAAGCTAATGGCTTGTCAGATATTGTCATAAATCACGTGTATTATTTAGTGAAAAAAAATAATGTTGTTGAGTTGTCTTATCAGTTGTAGTACAATATTATAATTGCATTGAATTGTCTGTCATCCAATGTCTGTAAAAGCAATTGAAAAAGCATTTGATGTTGTCATAAATCGCGTGAAATATTTAGTGATAAAAAATAAAGTCGTTGAGTTGTCTTATCAGTTCCAGTACAATAATATATTTGCATTGAATTGTCATTTAAAGCATCTTAAAAAGCATCTGATGTTGACATTTATTTGTCTTATCTGATACAATAAATAGCAAATGAAATTTGAATTTCCTTTTTATATCTTGTTGTATATCAAAATTTGAATTTCCTTTTTTATATCTTGTTCTATATTTTACCATTTTTTGCATTGTAAGCCTACTTTACACTTTAAACTTCTATATAATGTACTCTTTGATGATGATTAGATCTTCAAATAAATTGTAAAAACCAGAATCTTGATTCATATGATCCATTGAATACAATAAACAACACCTAATCTAGTACATTGGCAACCATAAATATTATTTGACTTAAAACACAAAAAAACAACAAATAAACACACATGGGTTGATAGGTGTTGTAAAAAACATCATTATTGAGCTCATAATTAACCCTGTAAATTGTTAATGAAGTTTTGCTTTTATTCAGCAATGCTTCTCAATAATTCTAGTCTTTCTCTGATCAAGTGGTCTCTCTTTGGGTTGTAGAAACGCATATTCCGCTCATGCTTCATTAGTAGAAGCGCAGTATTCCGTAGCTACTAAGGCTCTTGTCAGGCATATTCTACAACATTGTTAATTTGTATCTCACGGATACGCATTGTCATCAAAATAACCGAGTAAAGTTGCCTACAACATTGTAATTCGCTTAGTGTGGCGCCCTCGACTATCAAGACTCCTTGTAAGGTTAGAAACAATTGTTTTTACCGTGCAACATTTGGGCAGAACACCAGACCATAAAATTTGTTAGTGGTAAGAAGAAGCGTGTTTGTGTGTATGTGTGTGTGTGTGAGTGTGTGTGTGTGATTTGATTATATTGTATATGCAAAGCTAGTTGATATAGGGGTAATAGTTTGGCTAGTAACTATCAATAGGTAGATATGAATTTATGTAAATACGCAAATGTTTGTCATAGATAGCGTCATTTAAAACAGTGATCATAGACATTGAATTGACTATCTTTTATCAACTGTAACACTTATTATTGAATAACATAGAAAAAATTAGGACAACATAATGTGTACGTTGAAAAGAACACATTAGTACAATACAACGATGGACATGAGTTACATGAACTTAGTACATATGTTTTTTTAATATCCTGATGTTGAACCTACTGTCGTTTCCCCTCGATTTTTCATAGTTCTTCGTTCTTCTCTCTTCTGCATTTCATGCAGAATAGTTAATGAACATTGAAATGATTTATATCCGAAGAGCCTTTGTTCGATTCAGCACCGTGCTAAGACATTTGAATCTTCTGGGACATGATAACTTGGTTCCTCGTCTTCGAAGTGTCTTTCGTTCTAGGCCCCATTCAACCATTTTGATGATTGAGAGTGTAATCATTTTGTGTTTTCTTCCCTTTTATCTTCTCAACTGTCACAATGTAAGCTTGGTTATACATTAAGAATGTTTCATCATTTACTGCCAAGCTGACATTTGGGACAAATATATTTGGCAATAAAAAAATCGACAACCTAGGTGGTCATGAATTTGCAATTTGCGTAATGCGCTGAAGATATATCAAACATGACATGCATATCATAGTTGTTTCTAAGTTTTAAACCGGCTATTAAAAATCCATTGTGCGGTATTATTATACATAAAGCAGCATAATGGATCTTAGTACCAACAAAATATTAGACAAATATTCTGTTATCAGCTCTCTAGTTTTATCTTGAATGTTTGATGTTCATTGTCTCCACCGATTGCGATGTAACGTTGGTGTCTTTTGTGTATATCGCAGGACCAATTGACCATCACTTTATGAACCAAAAAAATTGAAATTGGTTCTTGCGTAATATGGTGTGGTAGGGCATTGTTTTCCTATTAACTAAAACCTTAGATCACCAAGAACGTTCATAGTATTGGAACTTTTTGTTTTTTTGTTTTTGCATACGATGTAGATAAGAGAGTGATTCTTCAAGTTTTTTTAGTGGCTTCTGAAATGATACCTGCAAATGCTTCCTCCAATGACCCATCGTTTGGAATGAGCACCGTGCTTAGATCTATCTGATGATGAGAAACAAAAAGCTGGATCTTACCAGCAACCCTTGCAATGTCGTACATAACATTTGTATCATAATCATTCTTAATTTGTTTCAAACCTGACAATGTGTTGTTTGGTGGCAACCGTGTAATACAACGCGTATGTGAACCGTCTTGAATTTTTTCTGTAAGACTAGGTAATCATATCTGCAAAATCTGTTGGTAGAACGTTTATAATGAGTATTGAACCATTTTGATAGGTTAGTGGGTTAAGTTTAAAACCGCCGTTGTGATGTACCTCAAACTCGAAAGTAGTATTATTAGACGTCGACATTTTGTCAAAGAAAGAAGTTTGAAATGAAATTTTATTTGTCAATCTTTTTGGTTGTATACATGTATATATATACTATTTTTTTAGTGCAAAGTTGATACGTCATGTTGTTGTCAGAAATGATATGTTACAATCGCGTTGTCACGATCTTAACGCATTTTATTAAGTTGTCAACTCATGTTTAATTGTTACATGCCTACATCAAGGAAATATGAATAAAAAAAAAAGGGTAAATCTTAGAATACAACAACACTAATTCATAATTTCTAGTTAATTTAGTAACTAGTCAAACAACAACTTTTTTGATCAAGAAGGGGGGGGGGTTTTCAATGTTTTTCACATCTTTTTGTCCATCCTATCATCTTTGTGTGAGTGGTAACCCGTGTTTATTGTTTCTTTTTATTATATTTTTGCAACATTGAATTGGTATACTTGACAACATTCGTACATGAAAACATTCTTACTATATATTAAATAACTAACAAAATCAAAACATGATAACATAAAAAACATACAAATTGTTAGAAACCAAATGAGTTAAACCAACTATTTGAAGCATTACATGTTTAGATCATCTAGACATGCTGACGAGGCTTTGGTTTTTGAGATTCGTGACGTTGATCAATACCATTTGTGCTGAGCAGTGGGTGTGATTTACATCATATGGTTGCGAGATGTGTTTTGCGCTTCTACTAATTCATCGTCATGGCTGCGATGGGTATGTGTTCTTTGACACATGTTTTGTGGATATGAAGGGCAGTATTGGACTATAAGTGTTTTCAATATTCTGTTGGTGTCTGAGTATGCTTGTGGAAAGATGTTGTTTCATATCTTGGAATTTGTTGTTCATGTTGTGTTCGTATGTTTATAGGTGGGTCAAAGATAAATGGTTTATTGGCAATTATCACGTCTGTGTCCTGCTTGTTTGCATCTCGTACACAATGTATCATCTAACGGCTCCTCACCTGATTTTATTCTTGGTTTGTATTTTAGTACGACCAGGTTGTGGGTTGTCCATCCTAGGAGGTATAGCTTTCTGAATATGTTGGGGAAATTCCCATTCTTGAACATTCCCAATAAAATGGATTGGTTCAGCGTAAGTGCCTTGATATTTTGGTTTTTTAAACCAATCTGATACATACTGGACACAATCAGTCAAACCCAAATACCTTGTAACAGCTATAACGTGACCACATGGTAACCCGGAAAGCTGCCATTTACGACATTGACATGTGCATGTCTGGTAAGCCCAGACTTGGCGAATATAATCTCCCTGTCCATTAACTGGTATTGATGATCAGTAACACCACAAACAACCCATTTTGCGCTTTTCATCATTTTTTTTGCACTTTGTTTGCCGCCCAATCAGTAATTTCATACGTCATATTATCTACATTTAAATATAAAATAAATGAATACAGCAGCTCATATTCGAGGAAAAAATGATGCAATGATTTATGTTTTAAAAAGTAAATTACCTGCAACTTTACGACGTTTATAGTACCATTCTTGCACCATTGCACGATACGTCTCTGCATAAACATTTACACACCAACGGTAGCTTCATATACCACAACAGTACAAAGCATTAACAGAAGACACCACACTATTCGCGATGATCATATACAGTTGTCTAACGCACTAGTGGGCAATGCGGCTCTTGACCATACTCCCTGAGGACCAAGTTGACAAAGTTTATCGTACGCATCGGGCTGAATATCCTGTAGATGGCTCATGCTCCTTGAAAAATCTTCTGTTGTGTAAGCCTTGCATATTTTCCAAAATAGAGCCTTTTTTTATCTCCTTTCAAAGATAGGTTCATCAATAAATGACGACAACATACAGCATGATATGCTAAAGGGAATTCATTTTGTACTGCTAAAGCTATAGCAGCATGCCTGTCAGATATGAATAGCAAACTGGGGTTATCACCTATACATTCTTTAAGTACAGACATCCTACCATGACAAACATGGACCTGTTCCCCTTTGCATATACCAAAAGCAATTGGCACAATTTGGTTGTTTTCATCCATGCCCGATCAAGGCCAACAGACATTTCGTTCCCTTGTACATATGACCTTTAAATGTGTCTGCGCATCTATGATAACCAATGGTCGTAGATAATTCACGAACGTACAAATCTGAAATTAAAAAAGCGTTATAAATATTTTATGGTAAAACCCTACTATTATTTAATAAATAAATAGATGATCGTGACTTACCGACGCACCAAGGGCAATGAATAACATCTCGAAAACTCCTTGTTCGTCGCTGTTTTATACGGTGTTAGTGAGTGTGATGACTGTCCCTATCGTTTTTTTTTTCGTTCTAGATTATAACAATAATACGGAAGCATCTCAAAAGATTCATACGGTGAACCCCTTATCTGTTGTATACAATAATCCTTTCCCATCTCATGCTTGTGTAACAAATAATTTATTTTAATACTCAGACATTATTCTTGTTGTATATTCTTTCCCTTTAAAACACGCTTAGTATCATTGTAACTTTGGATGGGAGAGGAAATGTGAGCAATAACTTTTTTTTGTTGCATTTTGAATGTTGGATATGTTTGGGTTTTTGGACATGTGTGAACATCATTAAAAAAATGTAATGCTAAACTTTTCTCACGTTTTCCCCCCAACTGTCTAGCACGAATCGTCACTTTTCACATTCATTAAAAAAAAAAAGCATTTCAATGCATACCTTTGTGGGGCGCTGACACTATCAGTCAAAAATTGGTAACACCCTCGTGCTAAAAGCTTTAATCTAATGGCCAATTCTAAAGCTTCTTCTACATTATCAAAATATTAACCACCTTTAACATTCTGTTTTTTTTATAATCTTTTGAAATCAAGGTTTTAGAGAACTTCGTAAAGTGTGTTTCTCTCGGAATGCTGGTTAAAATACATGTATTTCACTGCGCACAACACTTGCAGGTAATTGGTTTGAGGAGGGCGTTGGTCATCCACAACCAATTTCACTTTCATTCGATTCCCATTTTTCTACATCTCGCTATTCGAGTTGTAGTTCCTCCCGAACGCAAAAGAGCATTCGGGTTTTTCGAAATGGGACTCATTTTGATAATTTGATTCATTATTCTGAAAATCACTAGTTCCAAAATTCAAATCCAAACCATTTTTTTCGAAAGACGTATTGTTAAAGAAATTATAAAACGTGTTTTCTTGACGGTTCTCCAAAATACTTGTAGTATCGTATAATGTTTTATGTTGAGAAACATACAAATGTGCTACAATCAAACCTTCAGAAATTAACTCAAGCACAATCAATAAAAAACTGTACCTCATCGTCGTCGTTGATATCAAACTTATCGTCTATTGACGACCCTAGGCTAGATAACTTTAATGGATAAAGTTGCTTCCAACTTGAATTTCTTCATCCACCATATTCGTGAAAAATTGCGTACGTCAAATCTTTCATGCAAAATGGAACTGACGAAATCATATTTCCGTTTATAATGAATCAAACATTTAAACTTTTTAAATATTTGACATCCATATTTTTTATAGATTGTAAATCTTAAGTTTATCTGTTGTTCTACAAATGTGATTTATATATAAATATATATATTATCATATATATATTTCTAGCTCTCCAAAACACGCGAGCAACTTGGTTATTTTCGTAATGTCAGATTGTGTAGGTCTCTGCAACAAAACTGATTTTGCATTCGATCATTTTGGTAAATTTCTCTTTTGTATCATCACTTACCGTTTTAAGTGATTTATGACATGATTTGACTAAAAAGAAACATTGACTAGACAAGGCAATGACATTTTGTATCATCACTTACCGTTTTAAGTGATTTATGACATGATTTGACTAAAAAGAAACATTGACTAGACAAGGCAATGACATTTTGTATCATCACTTACCGTTTTAAGCGATTTATGACATGATTTGACTGAAAATAAACATTGACTAGACAAGGCAATGACATTTTGTATCATCACTTACCGTTTTGTGAAATTTACCAAAATGACCGACTGCAAAATCAGTTTTGTTGCAGAGACCTACACAATCTGACATTACGAAAATAACCAAGTTGCTCGCGTGTTTTGGAGAGCTAGAAACTCGAGGAACACGTGTCACTCCCTTATAGTTTAGTCGAATTTTTTTTTGTGTCAAAGCAATGGAAGTTTTCCATTGACAGTTTCGACTTCATTCGTAATTATGGTTGTCATGAGATAAATACTTATTGTTTTAATTTAAGTTTCAGTCATAATACTCAAGGTTATATCCATTCATTTGATCAAAATTTAGGTTTTAGGAATTTTGATTCCAATTTAAATGTTTTCTCTCTAAAACCAAGTGGCTTCATCTGAAGGGGTATGGTGTTTTTCATTTTTTAGACAATTTCAATCCTCGCCTTTAGGAAACCCACAATAAAAAAAATCGGTTGGAAAATCAGCTCCCTAATTACACACATCAACCTGATGTCACCAAAAATGAAAATTTGGTTGTGGTATATGTCCTGTCCAGTCTAAGAGGCAAACCATTTGAAGAAAAATTAACATGATCTACACGACGATCCATGGATGTGTCTGTGTCTACTTTAGCTCTAGAATCTGGTATAATCTTGATTATGACTGTTTGCCACATCTATCAATAAGAATAAAACGGTCAGGTCAAGCAGTTATAGATGGTAAAAATTTCTGGATTGGCTCAGAAAAGTCTTATAATGATGATGGTATTTGTAAAAAAAATTACTTGATAGTTTCATTTGATTTGCTTACTCACCAGTTTCATGTACAAGAGGACATAGCCTATGAACATGAGATTAGGAGTATTCACCTCCGTACTATATTCTCATCTTGGAGACTCTCTTATAATTTTGGAAGCTTTGGTTTTGGCTTTTCTATTATTTATGCATGGACGTTAGATTTTAAAGATGGTATTATTTCATCGTGCAACTTGCTATTCACCATTCTACACCTCAGCAGGTTATTTTCTCAAACTACTTGGATTCAGTAATGCTAACGAACCAATAGTGGAAACAGAAATTATCCAGCAATGGTATAGCTCACTTCAAGTGTTCAATCCAATCATTGAGGGCTTTGTGAACGTTCATGTCGAAGCAAACCGTGACTCATTTTTCATTGGCCCACACAAAGAGTCACTAATTCTACTTACCGAACCAAGCAATGAAATAATATATTAATGTTAAAACCGTACTAGTTTATATATGTAATGTTTTAATTTACAACTCTACGTATTCTGTTAGGATTTCGTATTGATATGTTATTGTAATTTGTACTTATATTAAATTCAATGACTCTTGCTACACTATAGTCTAATATGTCAGTGGGTTGTCAAAATCATGACATAACTCGCGTAAAATAAACAGTGATGAAGTCAATGTCAGGGACTAATCAAGTCAATGTTTGTATACACGCAGTGATTCGTCTACTTTGTCAGTGAGTTGTCAAAATCATGTCATAAATCACGTAAAATACAAAGTGATGAAACCAGTGTGAGGGACTAGTCAACTCAATGTTTCTATAAATACCATACTTTCAAAGTATCTGCAAACAACACCTTAGGTTAGATATTCGTTTATTCATACAACTCTTTAATAGATTACATTGCAATGCCCAAAATGGCGCCATATGAAGCTTTTGCGTGTCGTTGTGGAAAAGGAGATGATATGTAACCGATAATCGTACCAACGCAATATATTATATATTATGATATTTATAGGGTTAAAAAGTAAAAGTTATCTAATATGTCAGTGAGTAGTCAAAATCATGTCATAAATCACGTAAAATACAAAGTGATGAAACCAATGTCAGGGACTAGTCAACTCAATGTTTCTATATATTCAGTTAAAAATGGATTCCAACTTATACATAATCATTGAATAAAAAACACAACTTCTTCACCAAATATCAAAAATGGATGCCAGTTTTAACAACGAAAATGAAGCATGGGAATACAGTCTAGATATTGATGTAAAAATTACTTGATAGTTTCATTTGATTTGCTTACTCACTAGTTTCATGTACAAGACATGCCCGAACAGGTAGGAGTTGGGGAGTTTTCACCCGGTCCTGCAGGTCTTGTTCAGCAAGCCATACTGCTTAAAGAAAAGGTTTTTATTCTAGATCCAGATGGGGCTTTAATGTCTACACAACAATATATGGACAACGTTGTTGAGGATGTTGGTGACGATGATGACTTTAAGAGTGCAGCGTGGGTTAGCGCCACTAACTATGTCAATACATTTGGTGGCACTGTAACTAGATGTTTGGGAGACATCGATAACTTTATAAAAAATGGAAAACTTGACCAAGTTGTTGGAATAGTGAAGTCTTGTTCACCAAATATGAATGGCGACCTAAACGTGACTCTGAAAGATCTCTCAGGTACAATACCTGGAACAATACATCACAAAGTCATTGGTAAGGGTGGTTATGGAAAGGATATTAATGTAGGCGCTACAATGATACTGAAAAATGTCTCTGTTTTTTCTCCTAAACCATCAAAGCATTACCTTAACATAACAATGTGAAACGTGGTTGAGGTTTTTCGTAAAGATACTTGAAACCCACCATTGCGATCGAGCTTTAATCTCATCTGGTACCAGTCTCTCAACAGGTAGTTGACCCTTTAAAATTAAAATAAAGACATTCAATATGAATTAAAAAACATAATCAAAATTAATAACATAACAAGATAAAAACCAATACTTACATGCAACATAGGT
>BQNB010021216.1:0-27681 GCA_026074375.1 Tanacetum coccineum | reverse complement strand
TTAATTATATTAAGTCAAACAAGAATGTTATCGGTCTTATAAAGTCAAACTAGGTCTTGTATTGTAATAGGCTAGTCGGGTTCAACGGGCTTGGATTGTAATCTAATATTGTCTATGTTTCTGGCTCAAAGCCCAAGTTATGCCAAGCCCGACCAAGTTACAAGCCTACACGCCTACTAGTTGGCAAGGGGTATAAAAGAAACCCTCTCCACACATGGAGAGGGTGTTGGTTGCATTTCTCATTCTGTATGTGTGTGTAACTCACCACTTTCTCTCTCTAAATCTAACTTTCCTAATTCCCTTTCTCTCTTCCTTTTCTTTCTTTCATTACCGGCTCTTTTAGAGCTTATTCGAGTTTGCTTGTTGCTGATTCAAGGCTTATTTGGGTTTGCTTATTAGTTATGAAGGATTATATGACCAACATATTCAATTAAAGTTTCTACCATAGTTGTCTTGGATTTATTCAATACAACTAAGCCTTTTACAAGCTAAGCAATATCTATTCAAGTGGGATCAACACATGACCCTTTCGTGTTTACACGTTTTCTAAAGTCGTAGACTTTATTTAAAAACCATTTTCAAATCACTTTCAATCTACTTTTCATAATTACAAACTATGCATCATCAAATCTCTTTTATAATTAGTCAAAAGATCCTTCGGGTCCTTATTGGGCTTTTAGGCCCAATAAGCCTAATTTCATAATCTGTAATGTCTAACATTCAAAATAAGTTAAACGTAACGCATCTAAGTCGTACTTTATCAAATAAGCTATTTATGAACTTATTCAATAAGCTACACCGTAGGCTTTATGCCTTGGTGTATTGTATTAATATTGGGCTTTGGCCCGTTAAGTCGAAAACATAGGTTTTTAACTTATCCATTTAGTCCGATAAGCAAAACATTAAATAATAAAAACATGACTTCTTAATGAACTATAAATAAGCTCCCAATAAGCCAAGTAACAATAATATGAACCTTGAGCTTATTTATTAAGCTAGTTGGTTTTGGGCTTGTGGTTATGGGACGTGGCTTGAGAGCCTAATAAGCTATATTCGGGCTTATTTATTAAGCCGAAAAAGCTCATCACTTGTCCTTTCAAAATAAGATAGAAAATAAGCCACATAAAAATAAGCCAAAACAAAATAAGCTAAACAAACACTTTTCCTTACTTTTCTTATTTGGGTCGAGCCAAACATAAGCCCATTAAGCTCAAATAAAATCAAATAAGCTTTCTCATAAGCTTATTTAAATAAGCCAAACATAATAAGCCATAGGTTAATGATTCACGTATTATAGTGTGTGTATATATATATATATATATATATATATATATATATATATATATATATATAATATAAATAAATAGACAAATTACTCTTAGGGAAGAGTAATAAGCTAATCACTAATAAAATATATTTCCGGAAAGTATTGATGAGAAAATTACCCTTAGAAAAGGATAAAATTCAAATCGTTCCCGGGTCGTTTTCCCAACGAAGCGTGAATATTAAAAATCTTGTTTTGGTTCGTGATCGGATGCTTGAATAATCGAAATTTTGGATTTTGGATTCTAAATCTAATAACGCAAAGGGAAAGCACATAAAGGCACGCTAATCTAGGAATAAAGGCAATTTAAAATTCTAACGACATTTAAAACAATTAAAATTTAACTAATTTTATCTAACTAATTAACTAAAAATGACAAAATAAAACTCTTAAAACTCAAAATGCAAATTTATTAAACTAAAATGTATTAAACTAATTTTTAATAACTGAAAATATTTTTTTTATAAATTTTTAAACTGATTAAAACTATTTTTAAAACTAAATAAGATTAAAAATTAAACTAAAAATACTAAACTTAATCTTAAAAATTTGAGAAAAATTATAAAAATACTATATACTAATTTTGAGGTTTACGAAGAAAAACAACACGATAAGCTATTACTAATAAGCTGGGAAAATCATTAAGCTAAATAAGCTGAAAGTTAAATGAGTATAAGAAATAAATGTTGCAAAGTATTAACGAAAAAGTCCCAAGGGCAGACTGGTAAAGCGTGTGTGTGTTGAAAGGGAGGTCACAGGTTCGAGTCCTGTGACTGTCCTTTTTGTTAAATATTTTTTTTATTTTTTTTTTCATTTTGAAAAAGTTAAAAAATAAGCTAAAATAACCAATATTAACAAATGACTTAATTTTAGAACTTAATTATAAGCTAGATAAGAACAATTGAAAGTGACAGTTGGCTAAACAACTTAGTTAAGACTTGTTGTCATTTAGCTAAAACTAATAGACTCAATAAGCACTTATAGATCAAAAAGCTAAACTGGAAACCAATAAGCTAGAAAGAGACCTAAACCTAGACTCAATAAGCAATAAGGATAAGAAATAAGCAAAAACAAAAAGCTAAAAAACAACTAAAAGCTCTAAGATAGTTTACTTCAAAGAGAGTTTTAAAAAGATTTTGACCAAAGCTCAAACTAAGATTTAGGACTGATAAGCACTAATAATAAGCTAAAACATGAAAACAGATTTAGGATTAGACTTTAAAGAAACAAATAAGCTGGAATTAAACAAGTTAGTTAAGGAAATAAGCTTGAAGAGATTAAATGAAAATGAAAGTTTACTTGTTTTGGACCTTTTTTTAAGTAAATTCTAAGACTCAAAAATGATTTTGACACACTAAAAACTTAAAACAGATTGAAATCATACTACAATAAGCTAAAAACAATCAAAATTAAACAAAGTTAAGCTAGAATTTGACCACAATTTGATCTGCAATATGAGACTTTAAGATCAACCTTTAAACATGACTGACTTTAATCCAAAACAATTAGAAGGCTACTCTAAGTACTACAAACTCAAAACAGATGTAATATGATGCAGATGATACCAATTTTTGAGCACAAAAACCACACCTTAAGTGGACTTTTAAGAAATTCAACTAACAAGCAGTTTGAAACACCTTTAGACTAGCAGACTTGGATTTTTGATAACAAAACTTAACAAAAATTATTTTAAGCTTATAAAAACTAGTATTTAGACTTAATAAGAGCTTATGAAAACTATTTTGAGCATTAAGAACAAATTGTACACAAGTTTTCTAGGTTAGAGTTGCTTATCCCAAACACCCCTTTAAAACTAGAAATTTCACTTTTTAGCTAAATCAGGCCTTATTAAACCTCAGATTATGAAAACAAATTAAGTTTTATGAATATTAAGGACAAATAAGCAAAAACCTTAGAGAAGTAAGCACTGGATAATAAGCTAAACTAATAAGTTACATTAACTTCTAAATGAGCAGTTTTAAATCTAAAATGGACATATCACATAAAACTAAAATCAAACTAATTCTAAGCTATGAACTAGACATATTAAGCTCCTATTAGATATAATAAGCATAATTTAACAATATTAAGCACAAAATAAGCAGTTTAATAAGCAACAAAGGAAATTAGGCTAAAAAAGGTAAAAGTGATTATACCTTGTCCTTTGCTCAAAACAAGGACTTATAAATGCTCTAAGAGCTTAATCTACAAGCTCCAACTTATTTACATAAGCTGGTAAAGACCTATAAACCCTTCCATTTTTGGCTTATCATCCATGATTAAGCTTTTGATGACTTTTGAGGTGATTTAAGTGACAAAGCTTATTCAGTTAAGCTATAAGCAAGCTTAACTGAATAAGTATTAGCTTTTTAAGGTAATAAGAGCTTATTGCTTATTTAAGTAAAATCCAAACACATTTAAACAAATTTGCATAAAAGTAAAACAATTATTCAACACAAAATGAAAAGGTAACCAAACTTTTATTGATTATAAAAGGTTTACAAGCTATAAAAACGAAATTACAATAAGCAAAATACAATAAGCATAAAACTTAAGCTAAAACTACACTAGATAATATCCTTGTATGACTGCAGCCTCTATTTATAGCTGATGAGAGAAGGATCTAGAAGAGAGGAGCGTCACTCAACTTCTAATCCGCACCCTTGATTGATAACAAACTTCAATCCATCCATTTAGCACCCTTAGATAACCTCCACATCTATTCAGCCAATGGGACACCTTGAGATTGCCAAGGTGTCAGGTTGTGATGTAATACGCACCATATAGATCTTCTAGAAGAGTGGGTTCATGAAAGGAGAGTGGATTTACCCGTACCAGTTGTAAAAATGAAGAGAGAAGACAGTGAACAGTAATATTGACCGTGGTTTTATTATTTTGACTTGGATCATGTTTTTGGGCTTGGGTTTATTGAATGGGCTGGATTGGGTTGATTGAATAGTTAAAGGTTTTAGGACTAAGGTTTATATATTTCAAGTCATTATGGGCTGGCCCGACCCACAAAACGGGAACGGGTTGGCCCATTAAAGATTAATACGTCCTCAGCTTCGTTTTCTCACACTCTTTCAGTCTCGTGCTTGGTTTTGTCCTTTTTGGCTTTATTTTTATCCTTTATTTGAATATCCATTACCTGCATATCACAATTAACAAAATAGACATATACATTGCATTTTCTATCTATTTTGGCCATTTAAGCTCGTTTTTATAAAGAAAAGTGATATGTGATTAAACACATATCAGTTAATATTTTTATTATACGAAAATAACCACGATCACAAAACTATACTTCCCTTATATTTTCTTTACTTATTTTCGAGTAGTACATATAACCTTTTAAGGTTTACGTAGTTTTAAAATCTATATTTTTACGAAACAAGTTGTACAACTAGTATGTATGCATTAAGATGATCATGAAAGTACAAATTTTAAAAAGATTAAGAGACTTACAAAAAGAAGTGGTTTAGAAGGATGATTGATGACTAGAAACAACCCAAACGTTGTTTATTACTAACCCGAATACTATAAATATCAACTACGAACATAATATCTTCAAAGGTTTTTGATCAAGATTGGAAAATTATGAGTTTATGTGTGTGTTTGATGATTTTCGGACAAGAGAGGGCAAAAAGGAAGAGAGAAAACTCAAAGTTTGTGTGTGTGAATAATGAAGGAATGAATAAGATATGCATGTGATATATAAGAACAAAATTTCACGCACCAAGAGTGTATGTGTTGATGCATGTGTCGACTAAAAGACAAGGCACAAAAGGGGACCTATTTGATCTACCAATGGGGCTTATGGTGGACAAAAACTAGTCACATGGTGGCATGTAAGTGTCTTATTGATTCAAAATTCAAAAATGGCATCCCATGCATGCATGTGTGTATGTATTTGGTTAGGATAGAGCCAAGAGGGGACCATTGTGGTCTCCACCATGCAAGAGTTAGTGAGTTTGAGATGAATTAATTTCCATGGTTCCTAACTTGCACATATTGATCAAATAAAACACGTAGCACGCGAATAACGAAAACGAGTAACGGTATCACGGAAAATTATAAAATTTTAGATATTGCCTTAAAATGCTAAAACGTGGATATTGCAAAAAATACTACAACGTTTGGTATCCCGGTTCACTCCCGGTAACAATTCTTAGATAATAACGAAACAATTTCCCGGTTAAACGCAAAAGTTAAACGAAACTTTAAAAATTTAAATTATCGACCGATAACGGCTAAAATATTAAACGGAAATTTGAGGGGTGTCACATCCTTTCCCCGTTAAAAGAGCTTTGTCCTCAAAGCTTAAAACGTAACATCTGCCACGGGTGCAGAATTTGGGAAAAGATGAGCGTACTTGTTTTGCATTAGATCTTCACGCTCCCAGGTGAACTCAGGACCTCTCCTAGAGTTCCAACGTACCTTGATAATTGGAATACGGCTCTGCTTCAGATGTTTGACCTCACGGTCCATGATCTCGATAGGTACTTCAATGAAGTGCAGTTTGTCGTCGACTTGGATCTCATCCAATGGTATAGAAAGAGGTTCGCCAAACATGCATTTCTTCAAATTTGAGACATGAAACGTACTATGAACTCTACTCAACTACTCTGGGAGTTCAAGTTGGTAGGCAACGATTCCTACTTTAGCAATGATCTTAAAAGGTCCAACATAACGTGGGTTCAGCTTTCCCCGTTTGCCAAAACGTATCACCCCTTTCCATGGCGATACTTTCAGCATGACCTTATCTCCTACTTGGAACTCAAGAGGTTTCCGTCTTACATCATCATAACTCTTTTGACGATCACGGGCGGCTTGGATACGGCTCTTGATTTGAACGATCTTCTCAGTTGTCTCGTGGATGATCTCTAGGCCAGTGAGTTGACAATCTCCAACTTTAGCCAAGTAGATAGGTGATCGACACTTGCGCCTATACAACGCCTCAAATAGAGCAGCCTTAATGCCGGTATGGTAATTGTTGTTATACGAAAATTCCACCAACGGTAAGTGTCTGTCCCAATCTTTTCCAAAGTCGAGTACACAGGCACGTAACATGTCCTCCAACGTTTGAATGGTTCTCTCACTCTGACCATCGGTCTGTGGATGGTATGTTGTACTCATATCCAATCGAGGACCTAATGCCTTATTAAGAGACTTCCAAAAATGTGAAGTAAATTTCCCATCACGATAAGAGATGATCGAAACTAGTACTCCATGCCTCGAGACTACTTCCTTCAAGTACTGTCTCGTCAACTTCTCTAACGTGTCATCTTCTCTCATGGGAAAGAAATAAGCAGACTTAGTGAGACGATCAACGATTACCCAAATCGTGTCTTGACAGGTTGCCGTCTCTGGCAATTTAGCCACAAAGTCCAATGTTATGTTTGATTCGCTAGAATCTATATATACATAATTATAAAAATATATAAAATTATAGAAAATTACCAAACTACCCTTGAGGACAAAGGTAAAAAGGAAAATCCTCATAAATATATATAAAATAATACGTATATAAACCGGGAAGTATGATTCCCGGGTCGTTATCCCCCAACGATTTGATGATGAATACTTTAAATTATGAGGACTCAAGTCGCATAATCAAAGCCTCTCAGGTCACCAAAACCACCAAATACCTAACTTGATGTTCAACTTAACGTTCGTCAGCACGAGGTTCTAGCTTTGTTAATCATGCCATGCAAATCTTTGCTGATGTATTCTCTTCTTTCCATGGCTCAGATGAGCACTCAAATATGGCTTAGGTAAGATTTAACCTATAGTCTTAATTAAGGCCCAAACTCGTAGTGGCTTCCTTCTTTCTTCGTGCTTAGGGCATCAGCCACCACGTTGCTCCTTTCCTATGTGATATCGAATCTCACAGTCGTAGTCACTCAACCACTCTAACCAACGCGTTGTCTTTTATTCAAACTTCCTTTTTTTTTCTGGTCGAGAATATGTTGCAAAACTCTTGTGATAGTAAACACGAGTATTGGTACCGTACAGATAGTGTCTCACATCTTAAAAAGCAAACACTACTGGCACTAAGCTCTAAGTCGTGTGTGGTATAGTTCTTCTCGTAAACCTTGAGTTGGCGGGATGCGTAAGCTATGACCTTCTCCCTTTGCATCAAAACCGCACCCAACCCTCTATGCGAGGCATCGCAATATACCACGAAATTTCTACTTCTTCGGGTTTAAGTTAAATCGGCGCAACTCACAATTTCTGTTTTCAACAGCTGATGTTGAGAATTCTGAGTTACTACTATTGATACTTATTTACTACTGTTGGTTCAGAGTTGATGCTGCTGCTAAAGGATTGAAGAAAATAGACTAAGTAGTTAGTACTGTTAGTTATATTAGTTAGTACTGCTAGTACTTTATTAGTACTGCCAGTATAGTTAGTACTGCTGTCTCTTTGTAGTTTATACTGTATTATGATATGCATGAGTTAAATTAAGAATAGATATGCATTATCATTATACGCATTTTGTAAGCCCATTAGGGTTTCTTCAGTGTATAAAAGGAACCTACGGCATAGTTAGACATCACATCATATTAGTCTTTCATAGTATTCATAGCTTCAAGGTTGTAAACCCTAACACTGTCAAAGAGTGTCCGTATTAATATATTGGAGCTTATTGTTTTGGTTGTATTTCTGTGTCTCAAACATACTTTTTCTTTATTCTTCTTAGTTGTATAAACTAGATTTCGCATAGTTTATATCATACACTCAAAGTTTTAGTCTTAGTGCCTTTGGATTTATCTAAGAATACTAAACCTTACATCAAGCTAAGGAGTTTAAAGATCTGTTCATTGGGGATCAACAAGTGGTATCAGAGCTTGTTGTGAAGCTTTGAATAAGAAGAAACAAACAACACATACTAGATCTAATTCTTAGTAATAAGATGGAGGCAGGAACTACTTTTACAACTCTTACTTCAAGACTTCTTATCCTCAACCCAGGGGAATATGATCTCTGGTTAATGAGGATAGAACAATACTTTCTCATGACTGATTACTACCGCTGGGAAGTAATTCTGAATGGTAACAAAGTGCTGAAGAGAACTGTTAGAGAAGTTGAGCAGGAATATGAACCCACTTCTGCAGAAGAAAAGCAGGACAGGAGGAATGAGATTAAAGCTAGAGGAACTCTATTGATGGCACTCCCAAATAAGGATCAACTGAAGTTCCATTCATATAAAGATGCAAAATTGCTCATGGAAGCCATAGAGAAGAGGTATCGAGGAAACAAGGAATCCAAGAAAGTTTAGAGGACACTACTCAAGCAACAATATAAGAACTTTTCAGGATCAAGCTCAGAAACAATAGATCAAACTTTTGATAGGTTGCAAAAACTTATTAGCTGTTGGAGTATTCAGGCTCGAAGTTATTGCACAAGAGGACATGAACTTAAAACTGTTGAGAAGTCTTCCATCTGAATGGAAGACTCATGCTTTGATCTGGAGGAACAAAAAGGAAATAGAAACCATCAGTTTGGATGACTTGTACAACAACTTAAAGATTTATGACTAAATTACAGGATCCACAAACACAAGCCAAAATTCACAAAATGTGGCTTTTGTGTCCTCCAATAGCACTAACAGCAACACAAATGAAGCAGATAACACTACTTATGGAGTTAGTGCTGCTCATACTCAAAGTAATCTTACATCTGGAGATAACCTTAGTGATGCTGTGATTTGTGCTTTCCTGGTTAGTCAGCCTAATTCTCTTTAACTTGCATAAGAGGATCTAGAACAAATTGATCCTGATGACCTAGAAGAAATGGATTTATAATGGGAAATGGCCATGCTGACAATTAGAGCTAGGAGATTCATCAAGAGGACAGGTAGGAAGTTAGATGTAAATGGTCAAAGAGTTGGATTTGACAGGTTAAAAGTGGAATGTTACAATTGTCATAAAAATGGTCACTTTGCAAGAGAATGTAGACTTCCAAGGAATCAGGAGAAAAGAGGAAAAGAGAATAATAGAAGAAGTGTGACAGTGGAAACTCCCACTGAAAATGCCTTGGTTGCTCAATATGAAATTGGAGGGTATGATTGGAGTTACCAGCTGAGAAGAGCATCCTAAAACTATATCATTAATGGGAATATATATATTACTGGAAGGTTCTCCAAGTTAAATTTTTGAGTGTAGTTTATTGTTCTATATCATGTGTAAAAAGCTTATGCTACTCTAAAGAACATATGTTAGTTGTCTTCAGATTACAAAAGTCTCAATTTAATTTAGGATCTAAAAGCAGCGTTTAGAATCAGTAGAAGCTAGACTCAGCTACTATAAGAAAAAATGAGTTGTGTTTATAAGAGAGCATTATGTTAAAACTTGAAGTTAAAACTAAGGATAAGGCTTTAGGTTGAAAAACAAAGAAAATTGGAAAAAGCGGAAAAGAGAATAGATGAGTTAAAACTAACATTAGAGAAGTTCAAAATTCATCTAATTCTTTGGACATTGCTAGAAAGGTCTCAAGTATGTGACAGTTTAAACCGAACTAGGATATAATGCCAGCTTCTTCTACTGCGCTTTCTGGCAGTATAAAGTTTTGTGAATTCATCTGAGGTTGTTGAAGTCAAGAGTATAATAATGTCCAATCTTATAAGGGATATATGTAGTTCCCCAACCTATGATACAAGAACTTCATTCCTTCAAAACAATGATCTAATAATTTATGGATGCAATAGTTGAAGTGAGGAATATGGATGTTATCACTATTGTACACTTGTAAATGTTAAGACACGTTGAGTCAAAACAGGAGTCCTGCTAATGTAAAGGTATATGGATGTAGAACCTCAAAACTGTTAGGATTGAATAGCTTTACTTCCTCTAATAATAAGGTTTGGGAATTCTGATGATGAAAGTGAGGTAGATTATATACCCTAATGTTGAGGTTAAAACTGTTAGACCTAGCACTGAAAGTTATAAAATATTTGTTAAGTCTGTTAGGAAAACAATAGAGAAGGTAGAAACACCTAAACAAAACAAACACTATCCTAGAGGGAACCAAAGAAACTAGAACAATCTAATGTCCCAAAGACTAGGAAGTGACTTTAAAATGATTAATAAAGCTTGTTTTGTTTGTGGTAGTATTGAGCATCTTCATTATGTGTGTGATAAAAAGGTTATAAGACCAGTATGGAACAACTCAAGTAGGGTGAATCACAAGAACTTTGATAATAAAATGACTCACCCTCACCCTAATAGAAAATTTGTTCCACAAGCAATATTAACCAGGGCTGGCAAAATTAATACTGCTGGTGCAAGTGTTAATACTGTTGTCAGACCAGTTAATACTGCTGGCTCAAAACCAACTGTGAATCATCCAAGATCAATATCAAATGCTTACAAAAAGGGATATTCACAAGTCACAAGGCCATTTAACATAAACAAGAACAATAATTTCAATAAAAACGTTAATACTGTCAGAGTAAAAGATACTACTGCTAGGGATAGAGCAGTAGTAAGTGAAAACAAGGGAAAAGGGCTTTTCTGTTAAGGCCTCTGGCATGCTGGGTTGGGAATAGCCAAAATCGTAGTGCTTCAAATACTTTCAAGAAATATTCTTACATGTTGCTCGTGGCGATCCAAGTCTATAATGGCTTGGATCCCTAAAAGAGTCTAATTCTCTTATTTTATATGCAGAGCAACCCACAGCAGAAAGAGTACAAGGAAAAAGGAGTTATTGACAGTGGTTGCTCAAGGCACATGACTGGAAACAAATGCTATCTTACTGAATATGAAGATTATCATGGTGGTTTTGTTTCCTTTAGAGATGGTAAAGGTAGAAATTCTGAATAAGGTAAAATCAAAACAGGAACATTAGATTTTCATAATGTGTATTTTTGTAAGGAGCTTAAGTATAACCTGTTTAGTGTGTTCAAAAATTTGTGACAAAAAAGAACAATGTTCTTTTACAGACATTGAATGTCTAGTTTTTTCTCTGGACTTTAAGCTACTGATGAAAGTCATAGTTTTGCTGAGAGTTCCATAGAAAGGATAACATTCTCAGTGTTGACATAAAGAGTGTTGTTCCACTTAAGGTTTAACTTTGCCTCTTTGCTAAGGCCACTCAATTGATTGAATCCAATTTATAGCACGGGGCTTAGGCACATTAATTTCAAAAATATAAAAAAACTGGTTAAGGGAAACCTTGTAAGAGGTTTACCCTCAAAGATTTTTGAAAATGATCATTCTTGTGTTGCTTGTCAGAAAGGAAAGCAACACAAAGCCTCCTGTAAGGCCAAACTTATGAACTCAATCAGCAAACCCTTACATATGCTTCATATGAACCTATTTGATCCTACAAATGTTAAGAGTTTAATGAAAAAGTCTTATTGCCTAGTTGTTACTAATGACTTTAGTAG
Organism: Tanacetum coccineum; assembly: GCA_026074375.1. Taxonomy (NCBI): domain Eukaryota; kingdom Viridiplantae; phylum Streptophyta; class Magnoliopsida; order Asterales; family Asteraceae; genus Tanacetum; species Tanacetum coccineum. The sequence goes on along the minus strand of BQNB010021216.1, from coordinate 15,967 downwards.
ATTTTCTTGGGTATTCTTTTTTGCCACTAAAGATGAAAATAGTGGGATATTAAAGACCTTCATAACAGAAATAGAAAATCAACTAGACCACAAAGTAAAAGTTATCAGAAGTGACAATGGAACTGAATTCAAAAATAGTGTAATGAATTAGTTCTGTGAAATGAAGGGTATTAAGAGGGAATTCAGTGTTGCTAGGACTCCTTAGCAGAATGGTATTGCTGAGAGAAAGAATACAACTCTGATAAAGGCTGCAAGAACTATGTTAGTTAACTCTAAGTTACCAACCACCTTTCTTGGGTGAAGCAGTTTATACTTTCTTGCTATGTGCTAAATAGGGTCTTAGTCATTAAGCCTCATAACAAGACACCTTATGAACTTATTCGTGGAAGAACCCCATTAATAGACTTCATGAAACCTTTTGGGTGTCCTGTTACCATCTTAAATACCATGGATCATCTAGGCAAGTTTGATGGAAAAGCCGATGAGGGATTTTTTGTTGGTTACTCTATGGTTAGCAAGGCTATGAGAGTATTTAACAAGAGGACCAGGATAGTTGAAGAGATCTTAAACATTAGATTTCTTGAAAATGCACCTAATGTGACTAGAAATTGACCAGATTAGCTTTTTGATGTTGATTCTTTGTCAAAATCTATGAACTATGTGCCAGTTATTGCAGAAAATCAAACTAATGGTATTGCAGGAAAAAGAGATAACATTGTTGCAGGTCAAGCTGAAAAGAAGATAGAACCTGAACAAGATTACATCCTAATACCTATTTGCACAACTGATCCATTAATCTCTCAAGATCCTAAGGTCAATAAAGAAGATGCTTAAGAGAAGGCTACTGAAATGGATAAAAGTGGAGCTTCAGATAAAGATAGGAAGGATGAACAAGCCACAAGAAGTGAGTTTGAAAGGCTACTTCAACAAGAATAGAAGACTGAATATCCTAACAGCACTAATAGTATTAATACTGTTAGTACACCTATTAGTGCTGTTGGACCATCTTTGTTAGCCTTAATTATATTAAGCCAAACAAGAATGTTATCGGTCTAAGAAAGTCAAACTAGGTCTTGTATTATAATAGGCTAGTCGGGTTCAACGGGATTGGTTTGTAATCTAATATTGTCCGTGTTGTGGGCTCAAAGCCCAAGATATGCCAAGCCCGGCCCATGTAGAAAACCCATACGCCTACTACTTGGCATTGGGTATAAATAGAACCCTCTCCACACATGGAGAGGGTGTTGGTTACCATTTGCATAATTTGTGTATGTGTGTGTAATCTTCCATCTCTAGTTTCTCTCTAATAAATCTTCCAACTTTTCTTTCTATCTTTTTAGTTTTTGCTTATTGGTTTAGCTTATGTTGTGAAATAGGTTAAAGTTTTGGGATAACAATATTTTACTGATGATACTAGAACTTCTGAGGAACATCTATTTGAAAGATTTTCTCCTTTCAAAAATGCATTTACAATTCCACTTGTTTCAAACATGACTCCAATGGATGATACTAGAATTTTTGATAGTGCATATGATGATGAAGATGTGGGTGTAGAGGCTGACCTCAACAACTTGGAAACAACCATGAATGTCAGTCTTATTCTCGCAACCAAAATTGACAAGGATCATCCTAAAGAGCATATCATTGGAGACTTAAATTCAGCTATTCAAACAAGCAGAATGACTAAGATTTCTGATGAACATGCTATGGTTAGTTACATTAATATGCAGAGGAGAACAAATTAAAAAGATTATCAAAACTGCTTATTTGCCTGTTTTCTCTCTCAAAAAGAACCCAAGAAAGTGATTCAAGCTTTGGCAGATCCAAGCTGGGTAGAAGCAATGCAAGAGGAGCTTCTGCAATTTAAACTTCAAAAGGTTTGGACTCTGGTGGATTTACCTACTGGAAAGAGGGAAATTGGAACCAAATGGGTCTTTAGAAATAAGAAAGATGAGAGAGGAATTATTGTCAGAAACAAAGCAAGACTGTTTGCACAATGTTATACCCAAGAAGAAGGCATTAATTATGATGAGGTTTTTGCTCCTGTTGCTAGCATAGAAGAAATCAGGTTATTTTTTGCCTATGCATCATTTATGAGGTTTATTGTGTAACAGATGGATGTGAAGAGTGCCTTCTTATAGGGTACTATTGAATAGGTGGTATATGTTTGCCAACCTCCTGGTTTTGAAGATCCACATTTTCTTGACAAAGTGTATAAGGTAGAAAAAACTTTATATGGTCTACATCAAGCTCCTAAAGCCTGGTATGAGACCTTGTCTACCTACTTAATTGAAAATAGATTTAGAAGAGGCACTATTGATAAGACTTTGTTCATCAAGAAAGACAAAGGTGATATCTTGTTAGTACAGGTGTATGTTGATGATATCATCTTTGGGTCCACAAAGAAGTCTTTATGTGATGAGTTTGAAGGTTTGATGCACCAGAGATTTCAGATGAGTTCTATGGGGGAACTCACTTTCTTCTTAGGATTGCAAGTATAACAGAAGGAGGATGGAATCTTCATTAGCCAAGATAAATATGTGGCTGAAATATTGAAGAACTTTGATTTTGCCAATGTGAAGACAGCAAACACTCTAATAGAGACTAATAAGGCATTGGTTAAGGATGAAGAAGCCGAAGCTGTAGATGTTCATTTATACAGATCAATGATTGGATCATCGATGTACTTAACAGCTTCTAGGCCGGACATAATGTTTGCTGTTTGTGCTTGTGCACGGTTTCAAGTTATACTTAAATCTCACATCTTCATGTTGTGAAGAGGATCTTTAGATACTTGAAAGGTCAACCTAAATTAGGCCTTTGGTATCCTAGAGATTCACCATTTGACTTGGAAGCTTTTTCAGATAGTGACTATGCTGGTGCTAGTCTTGACAGGAAATCCACAACAGGAGGTTGTCAATTTCTTGGCAAAAGATTAATTTCATGGCAATGTAAAAAGCAAACAATAGTTGCAAACTCCACTACTAAAGTAGAATATGTTGATGCTGCAAATTGTTGTGGACAGGTGTTATGGATTCAAAATTAAATGCTTGATTATGGATTCAACTTCATAAACACCAAGATTTACATTGATAATGAAAGCATCATTTGTATTGTGAAGAATCTAGTGTTTTACTCTAAAACCAAGCACATAGAGATTAGGCACCATTTAATCAGGGATTCTTATGAGAATAGACTTATTCAGGTGCTTAAGATCTATACAGACCATAATGTAACAGATTTATTGACAAAGGGATTTGATGTTAGTAGATTCAACTATTTAATCGCTAGCATTGGACTTCTAAATTTGTAGTTGCATGGTTTCAGGAGAGGTTAATGGTGTATAAGTTCAGTGGATTATCCACAAGTGCTATTTGGATTGTAGTTGGAAGGTAAACATGATGATCAGTTACTTAATACTGTTGGGCTTAGCTTTCACTACTTGAAGAAACTTTGTATTGTTGGTACAAAATGTTTATACTGCTAGGATTGGTTAGTGCTGCTCACAGGTGTTTAAAGATGATTTTGATGGATGTATTGGGTTAAAGATGCTCTTTGGACCGATATTAAGGGTTACAACATGGTAAGAAGTGAGTTAGTGCTGACAGGCTTGCTTTATGCTGATGGGCAAAAGTTAGTACTGTCAGGCACAGAGTTAGTGCTGCCAGGCAAACTTAGTACTGTTGGGTTACCGTTAGGGGAAGTACTACTGGGGGTCTAATGTGTAATTATAAAGTTTTCTTCATTAATAGGTTTCCTAAACTCTATAAAACCTGTTCTTAATCACATATTAATCTCACCTAATTTCTCTCATACGCTCTAAATTTACAAACCCTAATCAATTTTTACTTGACGTCCAACTGACTGAATTGTCATTAAGGCTGATCTTGCATTTGTCAAACAACATACATGGGGTTGCTTATCTGAAAAGGGATGAGGAAGAAATGCTGAACTTTCATCAGGTATTTGACTTCCCTGACATCTTGTTTTATCAATTTGTTTCCACCACTGTAAGTCCAACTATCTATGCTTCATACATTGAACAATTTTGGAACACTGCTTGTCTCAAAACAATCAATTTAGAGAAGCAAATACATGCCGATGTTGATGGAAAGGTTGTGGTAGTATCAGAATCATCAGTAAGGAGAGATCTTCATTAAATTGATGGAGGAGTATGCTTGCATAACAAATAATGTCAATTTTTGAAACCTTGAACTGATGGGATATGAACTAGCTTTCTGATTTAAGTAACTTTTTACAAAGGTTTATTTTCTCCTCAGTGGACGTACCTCATACATACCATCCTTCATTGCGTAAGTTCCAAATCTACTTCATGGGATCTGTTTTCTACAAATTTGTCTTCTGTAATTACTTGTTTAGCAAAGGGTCTAAAGTTTTATTTTTATAAATCTTTTTTCTTAGAATTTAATACTTTTAAAGATTGAATAAGCTTAAACTTAAGAACTTAAAAGCTAATTTTCTACCTAGCCCTACCCTAAGAAACAAAGATCAAAGTTATAAGCCATAAGCTGAAATCAAAATAAGCACTTATGAAAAATACTTAAAACCAAACAGACCTAAGGGCACTTTTAAACTGAAATTTAAGCAACCAATTAAGAATTTTAAGCTAAATTGATTTCACCTACTGAAAACTTATCCTAATTACTTATTGAAAATGCTTTTTGAAGGAAATTATAACAATGAGAGCTTATAGAAAAAGCTCTTGAAAACAGACAAGATACTCAGCAACTGCTGAGTTTTGTTTTGGAAATGAAAGGACAAAATGCAGTTTTAAAATCTAAAAAACAAGTAACTAATTAAGCTATTTTTTTGAAAACTTACTTAAAACAGATGAACTATTAATCCTAATCTACTTGTATGCTGAAAATTAAAGTCTAATAACTAGAATTACTCTATGAAATTTAAACTAGAAAATGACAGTTTGACTATATTAACTGCTGATGCAGTTGACACAATCTTATTCAAAACACTTCTTCAATTGCAGACCTATTGAACCAATTTTAACACTCATAAAATACTAACCTAAGAATAATTCAAGCAATGACTAATCATAGAAATGATTTACACTAGAAATGCAAAAGAGACTTAACAGATTTGGACTTATATTATTCTAACTAATGAAAACTCAATTGACTCTAACCTAGATTATAAAATTAGCTTAAATAAACTTAAATGAGAAATTAAAAACAAATTCCTAAGACCAAATGGCCTCTAACAGTACTAACCTATGGTTAGTACTGCTATGCCAAACACCCCTTTAAAATCCATAAACCTTATTTTAGCTTGCAATTTTGAAATCTAATGAATAATTCTCAAAGACCAGATATCAAACAAACTTTAACAAACCTAATGAGCTTATTTCAACAATCTCTTAAGCCAGAATTTAAGATCTAAAGCCTATGCTAATATTTTTTAGTTTTTTATGACAGTTTATATAAAATAGATTAAAACTAAGATTTAAACTATGAAAATGTAAACTAAAAGCATATAGCAAACATATTAAGCATATCTAAGCTAACACTTAACAAGAATAAGCAAGCAATAGGCAAAATAAGCAATTATTAAGCTAGAATATTAAGACAGAAAAGCTAAATGAAAACTTACTATAGCCTTAGCTAAACAAAGGAAATGAGGGCTTAATTGAGCTGTCTACAAGCTCTGGCTTATTTAAAATAAGCCATTAAAGTCCTCATGAGCTCATCCATGGTTAGCTCATCTTCCAAAATCTCAGATCCAATTTAAGCAAAGGTAACCAACTGATTTTAAAGGTTTGAGTAAATTAGATGGCTTATAAGAGCTCAATTTGAGCTTAGAGACTCAAAGAGCTTAATAGGAGCTTATGGGAGTAGCTTATGAAACAGTTTGACAGAATCATGTGAGATTTATAAAAGCTTATAGGTAAAAACAGATTGATGATCAATTAAACTAGGACTTTATTGATTAAAACTGATTACAATACTTTGAAAATGAAAATTACAAGAGCAAATTACATTGAAATGAAATTTTAACTTAAAACTACTAACTACTAAAAACAGGAAAAAAGATATGCAAGAGTGAGTAATGAGGTCTTATTTATAGCTGCTAGGAGAATCTTCTAGGCCCTTAGCTCTTCACACGCTCCTTTCAATCTTGGCCTTCAATCATTACTAATCATTGGAAGTCTATTGTGGTCCGTTGGATCATTCTTTAGCTCACACGGATTGCTAGTGTGGCAATCCGTGATGTGACATGCTGTGCTTCTTTCGCAAGCATTTTAGTGTAATATTTCACTTGTTAGTATGCTTTCTTTGTATCTACGTGTGATTCCCTTGTAGGAATTGACCAATAGGAGCGTTTGATGATGTAAAACTCTGCCATGTCAGTCCTTTTTACTTGAATTGCGAGGCCACATAGTCAATTTTTATTTGCCATTTGGTTTGAACCCGAGGTAAAACGGGGAAGACAGTGAACAGTGGTAACTGTTCTTCCCGCGTTTTTTTACTATTATAAAAGGTGGGAGTTTGACTTTCTTTGACCCGGGTAAATAACTTCGGGCTTATAAGGGATTTTGGGCCTGGGTGTGTGTTTGGGCTCGGGCTTGGTATTGTTATAAGGAGTTAACGGGTGTTAACTCTTATAATTATAAGAGTTAACACCGTTAGGGTTTAGGGAATATTTTTGCAATTTTGGTAAATATGAGGGACTGATTTGGTAATTTTGGATTTTGTCTTTTTGTGTTGACCATGTTTGACTGAAGGTTGACTTGAGTTGACCACTGTTGACTTTTGATAGCATTCTCCTGGCTCTTTGTGTGCTCTTCCGTTCCCGTGTCCGTGTTTGTCCGGTTTTAACCGTTTTCTTTAGATTTTTGCAATATCTGTACCTACACAATCACAAAGACAAAACAAGCAATATTCAAGCATTTAAAGTACAAATTTGTCTTTTTAGGGCTATTTTTGACATAAAACAGATATGTGTTTTTACACATATCAATGTTCTCCCATTTCCATTGTGGAATCTCTGGTTGAACCAACGAACTAGACGGCTTTTGATATTCCACCTTAACCTTGGCATACGTTAAACACTTGTTGACATAGATAGCAATTTTTGCTTTCATGTTGGGCCATTAATACAACTTTTTCAGGTCTTGGTACATCTTATCTGATCCAAGATGGATATAATACTTTGACTTATGAGACTCATGCATAATTAAAGCTCTCAGGTCACCAAAACGTGGAATCCAACTTCGATTGTTCAAACACAATGTTTCATCGGTACGAGGCTCAAGCTTGTTAATCATACCATGCAGATCTTCATTGTTGAAGTTCTCTTCTTTTCTGGCTTCCGATTGAGCACTCAAAACCTGCTTAGGAAGATTTAACCCAATAGTCATGACCAAGGCCCGAACTCATAGCGGCTTACTTCTTTTCTTCCTGCTCATGGCATCAGCCACCACGTTTGCCTTTCCTAGGTGATATCAAATCTCACAGTCGTAGTCGCTTAACATCTCTAACCATCGTCGTTGTATCATGTTTAACTCCTTATGCTCAAGAATATGTTGCAAACTCTTGTGATCAATGAACATGACGCACTTCGTACCATACAGATAGTGTCTCTACATCTTCAAAGCAAACACTACTGCACTAAGTTCTAGGTCATGTGTGGTATAGTTTTTCTCATGAACCTTGAGTTGGCGGGATACGTAAGCTATGACCTTCTCTTTTGCATTAAAATCGTGCCCAACCCTTTATGCGAAGCGTCGCAATATACCACAAAGTTCTCACTTCCTTCTGGTAAGGCCAAAATCGGCACACTACACAATTTCGGCTTCAATGTTCAAAACGCAGCTTTTGCCATTTCTCCCCAATCAAACTTTATGCTTTTCTGAGTCAACTTCGTCATAGGCCTAGTGATTTTCGAGAAACCTTCGATAAATCGTCGGTAGTAACCGGCCAAACCTAGAAACTGATGAATCTCGGTTGGTGTCTTGGGTGACGCCCAATCCTTGATTGACTCAATATTAGCGAGATCAATGTGAATGCATTCACTATCAATCACGTGACCAAGAAATTTTACCTTCGATAGCCAAAATTCACACTTTGAAAACTTAGCGTACAATTCCTCTTCCTTAAGTAGCTTCAAAATTAACCTAAGGTATCCTTCATGATCCTTTCTGCTCTTGGAGTAGATCAAAATATCATCGATGAATACGATCATGAATCTATCCAGATACGGTTTGCACACTCGATTCATCAAATCCATAAATGATACCAGTGCGTTTGTCAAACCAAACGACATTACTTAGAACTCGTAATGACCATAGCGAGTCCTAAATGTTGTCTTCGGGATGTCTTCCTCACAAACTCTGAGTTGGTGATAACCAGATCTCAAGTCGATCTTAGAGTAGACTCTTGACCCATCAAATAAATCGTCGATTCTCAGAAGTGGGTATCGGTTCTTCACAGTAAGTTTGTTTAGGTCATGGTAGTTGATACACATCCAAAAAGATCTATCTTTCTTTTTGATAAACAAAACTGGAGCTCCCTAGGGTGAGGAATTGGGTCTTATAAATCATCTGTCAGAAAGTTCTTGCAACTGAGTGGATAATTCTTGCATCTCGGCTGGTGCTAATCGATACGGGGATCGTACTACAGGTGCAGCACCAGGGACTAAGTCGATTTGAAATTCAAATTGTCGAGCAGGTGGTAGTCCAGGCAAGTCTTCTGGAAAGACTTCTAAAAATTCCCGTACAATCCGCACGTCCTCAATTCGCTTCTCCTCCGACTTGTCCTCAGTCTTCTTGAATGTAACTTGCGCTAGATAAACTTGACATCCCTTCTGTATATACTTTTGGGTCTTTGTACACGATATGATATTCAGCTTTGACTTACTTCCGCCGTCACAATCATCACCTCGAACTATCAACACTTCATCTCCATAAGGTATACTGACGACCTTCTCATCACAAACGATTACAGCGTGGTACTTCGCCAACCAATCCATACCGATGATGACGTCAAAACTACCAAGTTCTACGAGCATTAGATCTATGTCGAATGGATGACCTAATAATCCTAACGTGCAACCTCTAAGGACAATATTAGTTTCTGAAATTCTTCCATTGACAAGTTCTACGGCATAACTAGTGTCTAAAGTGGATGGTGCAACATCAACCAAGGCACTAAAGGCAGACGACACGAAGCTCTTATCGGCACCCGAATCGAATAACATAGAAGAATAACAGTTATTGAGAAGGAACGTACCCATGACGACATTGGATTTGGGGTTTGCTCCTCCTCCTTCTCCAATGGCGTAAGCCCTTGCTGTAGCTTCGTTACCTCTAGTCTGGTTTCCAGTCTTGTTTCCATTCTTGTTCCCAGTCTTGTTTCTACGATTTTGATTTCTCAACTTAGGACAATCTTTCCTAAAATGTCATGGCCTTCCACACTCATAACAAACAATACCCAGTTGATTCTCTACTGGGGCTCTCTGAGTGTTTGGAGTAACAACAGCCATATAATCCCTAGTCATATGACCGACTCTCTTACAGTTTCCACATCTCACAGTACCCGGCCCTGCATGGTGCAACTTGCACTTGTTGCAGTAGGGAAGAGATCCAACATACCCCTTTTTCTTATTGTTCTCGTCCGTATAAGCTCTTGCCACATTTTGGACTCTAACATTTTGCTGCTTGAAAACTGGTTGCTATCCATGATTGTCTCTCGGGTTGTTCTCCAACCTTCTTTTGTTTTCAGCACTTCTAGCATATCCCTTCAGCTTTTGATCCATAAAATTATTGGCAATATCGGAATTGCATCTGATGTTTAGTGGTCAGAAGGATTAATTCCCCGGAATATTGTCAGGAATCCCTCCAACTGGACTCTCTCAAACTTTATCTCCTCTATTTATGGACCATTTAGTACAATAACCAACTAATTCCTTAAAACTTCTAGTATAAATCAGTCAGTCATTCCTTTCATCAGGCCAAGTTCCATAACTCGGTCTCTATCTTCTGGACCTCGTTTCTTGGACAGTATACTTCTGTCATCAACTTCATAAGTTCTGCCCAACTCATGGCATAGACGGCCTCAATTCTAATTGTTCTCTTATGGGAGTTCCACCATGTTAATTCACTATTCAGAAGCGTGCACATAGCATACTTCACTTGGTACTTCTTTGGATAGTTGCTAATGTGGAACACTGTTTCCATCTTCTCGAACCAACGAGTTAACCTAACAACTCCTTCTGTACCATTAAAGCTAAGTGGTTGGCATTTAAGGAAGTCTGGATATGTGCACTCTCGAGCAGGCATAAATCCTCCAAAGTTATAGCCATTTCCTCCTCTGTTCTCATTACCATTTCCATTTCCCTCATTTCATTTCTCCTTTATATTTCCTCTATTTCTATTTTCCATCCCTCTTGACAACCCCCGTCTCTATAAGGGGTCAAGGTTTCCTGGCAAAATGGTACTGAGCTCCATGCTCTAACAGTTGGTGATCAATTGGTTCGTTAATTCCTTCACGCGTCCTTGATGCTCCAGATTGAGTGTTAGGCATTATCCTATAGCATAACAATACATAACACGATGAAATTCTATAGCAATACGAGATTGTTAACGGGGTTCAAAAATAACAAGTATTATTCTATGGAAATACAAAATTATAATAACTTTATGATAATTCCATGATTTAGTAATAATGCAATATGCAATAAGCAATGGAAAATATCATTAAGTTAAGAATATCAAATATAGAATGGTAACATTAGATTTCATATCATCAATAATAATGGTTACAACACGGTTCCAAAATATAGGATTGTACAAATCCCATAATAAACTAAGCTATCTTCTATGGTGCTATTAAGTCAACTCTAGCGATAGCAATCCTCATATGATCTTTAAATTCTAATACGTCGCAATCGGTCTCATATCCCTCTGAATCACGTACATCCCTTCGTTTGACTGGCAATCTCTCTGACCTCATTAACTATCATTCATGGTCTCTAAGTCTCCTTTATCACGCTCTAGCTCTCAGATCATCTCCAACATATCAGCACTTGCTATCCCAGTTGCTACATTCCATGTTTTCCTGATCCCTCTGGACACTCTCAATAACCTGAATACGACGAACTGGAATCTCCTGAGTATGATCATGAAATCTCTGAACCAAATATCCATATGTCTTATACGTGACCTCTACAGCTCCCTCCTGAGCAGGCTCAGGAATATCCTCAGCTACCACTAGGTGAGTAATCTTTATCTCTACCTCCATCGGGGCCTCTATAACCGTCTCGATATCATCTCGATCAATAGCACTCAACTACAATTTCGAGCATCATCCCTTATCTCTAATGAGCAAATCCGCGTAAGCGACTACACTCGTCAATCTTGTCTGGAATCTGGGGTCATATCTATCCCATCATCCTCACACATCACATCCATCTCTAAATCAGTCCCTCTATGCCCTAGATGACTCAGAAAAAACCTTCATCCTCAAAGTCAACTCCCTATCTAGCTTCTCTTAAAATGTAGCTATCTCTGACTCTTAATATCCTCTTAGGTGTGGTAAAAGGTCGCATGTGCATAAGACTTTGCTCAAGGGTCTGTGAAGATATACGGTCAGATGCTCAGGGGATTACTCCTCTTGTCGTGAAGGGCTCGCAATAGAAGAAATCATGATATGGTCTTCAGAAATAGAAGCAGATGAACGGTATGGATGCTTCGGGTACCAATGATCTTAAATGATGGATCTAGGTCTCTATATCCAAAGATGGTGTAGGTAATGAATGATCAAAAAGAGAGACGACTAGATGCAGAATCAGATAAAGCATCCGAAGAAGAATCCGAAGAAGACTCTGATGATGAACTCGATGATGAATCCCTCAAAGAATCATCTGAAGAAAAATGATCTAAAGAAGAGTAATAGACTGAATGTATCATAGCAAGACAATGAGTAGGTAATGGTCCAACCCTTTTCCTCGCAGTCATTATGTGTACAGGCCCATTAAGATAGTAGCGGTACGGTCGACCATGAGGAATAGGCTATCCAGGTAGAACCATGACCGACGTCGAAGTGCACAAGATGCAACAGGTGATCTCTAGGTAGAAAGGGTAGTCTCAGTGAATGGTGTACCATAGGTAGGCGATGATGGTGTATCAGGTATGTCACTATCTGAAGAATCATCGATCGATGAAAGAAATGGTGAAGTAGCTGGTAGTGGTGGTATATGATTTGATGAAGGATCCTGAGGATGGATCAAAACTCCATTCTTCAAGATGCGGATGAATAATCAGGTGATGCGGGTGAATAATCAGGTGATGCGGGTGTATAATCAGGTGATGGTGGTATAGTGGGTGAAACAGTAGGTATCGGTGTGGTATCAATATGGGTAGTAGGTGGAATCACAGAAGGTGTAGTGTCAAGGATAGTACCAAACAAGATAACTCATCCAGTAGATGTTCCCCACACTCTCCTCTTAACGAATCTGATGTAACTAAATTAACAGAGTAGGCATGACCCGCAACAAGAAAAAAGTTTATTAAATATCCTTTATACCGAACCATGCATGATGCGAAAAGAATGATCGATTGAATGAATGGTGTAATTGAATGCATAGATGGAATAAGTGAATGATTAAAACCATCAGGTGATGTACTTGCAAAAAAGGAATGCAATATTAGATATAGTATTTATTAGTTTATTAGTATTTTAACTACATAGTAATATACATATCCCAACCCTACATTATATGTAACAATCACGTAAGGCACATATAATTTTATGTGATCAATACTGGTTATAGTCCAGAACTAGTTTTATACTACCTGGTTTCTCTATAAATCCTGGCTCTTGATACCAATCTATACACCCCAAATGGGGGTTCCATGATCTGACTATATGGATCCGAAGGCGTGACGTCACTGCTATTTCAAAGTACAAAGTCATATAGAACGACCGATAAGGGATACGTTTGAAAATAAACACCGTTGTTAAATTCATAATATTATTAAGTTTCACATTGATCAAATTTAAAGGCTACAAAAGTTAAAATGCGAAGCTTAAATAAGTTCAACTTCGGTATTTAAAGACATTAGATAAATTTTTGGTAAACCGGTTCGGGCAAATAGACTTCACATAAGTCAAGCAACACATTCAATGCTAAGCACCTGAGAAAAACATGCTTAAAACGTCCTACATAAAGTTTATGAATTATAGGGTTTTGTTTCAAATTATTAATGTGTACCACAAGATTATCAAAAACGTATGCGACTACTTATAGGAAATACAACTTCACATAAAGAGGCATTTTAGTTGCACCTAAGATCATGAAACTGATGCTAATACAAAAGATAGAGGTACAAGCTATAAGGCCTTGCCCTTCTAGTGTCCGACCAAAGACCACCTAACTAGTTTCGACATGCCATATATCCGTTAGTCCTTGGCAAAACTCAGACTTGTAGTTCTTTCTTACCAGTAGGGGTAATTTAATCCCATTAGATCTATTTATTCATCGCGCTCACTTAACCAGCCAGCGGTTAGAGATGATTACAGTTCATGATAATTCAGGCAATAGTGGTCTAAACGTTACTTAGGCAACACGTAAACGAGGAATTTCTCACGTATAGTACTTGTGTCTAGTTTTAAAAATAAGCAATGTTTCTCACCCCAAGTTATAAAAACAAATTATCAAAATTAATTTAAATGATGGAGTATGAAAATCACTGATTTGTGAATCGAAGAAGAATCGTCTAGAATAAAATCACATGATAAGACCGACGGTTCATATAGTCAACTATGAAATGAAGGTTTGGTTTAATATCGAAGTAGCGCAAAAGTGCGGATAATGCATAAGCATATACTAGTGTACTTTTGATAATAATTTTATAAAAATTAACGCTTGTGATCGTATAATAGTTAAAATGTTTTCGTATGTAAAACGAGTAAATAATAGTATGTATATTAATATTATATACATATAAACGTCTAAGTAAAAATATATATTTTATATATATTTGTATATATATATATATATATATATATATATATTGTTCGGCACATTATTAAATTCCCATTTATCTAGTTTTCTCATGTGCGTTTTCTAATATTTACTAAGTATAATAATTTATAAAAATTTCATCATGACCCGTTCATGTTTACACGTTTTCTAAAGTCGTAGACTTTAATAAAAACCATTTTCAATTCATTTTCAATCCTCTTTTCATAATTACAAACTATATATCATCAAAACCCTTTTATTATTTAATCAAAAGACTATTTGGACCCTTATTGGGCTTTTAGGCCCAATAAGCCTAATCTTATTACTGGACACGTCCAACGTTCCAAAATAAGTTAAACGTATAGCGTCTAAGTCGTTACCACTATTAAATAGGTATTTTGTACTTATTCAATAAGCTACAGCGTAGCGTTACGACTTGGTGTATTGTATTTATGTTGGGCGACTGGTCCCGTTAAGTTCCAAATTATGTAGTTTTACTTATCACATATTGTCCGTAAGCAAAAACATTATATAATAAAACAGCGGGAATTTATAATAAGCTTCACATAGCTAATAAATAAGCCACAATACATATAAGCCGAACACATAAGCTCAAAAAAGTCTTGTGTGTTGCCTTGTATGTGGGACGCGATAAGTGCCCAAAACAAACCTATTGGACTTATTTATTTAGCCGAACTTGTTTACCATTTGTCACTTCAAAATAAGCTAGGAAATAAGCTAACAAAATATAAGCCGAACAAATAAGTAAACATATATTTCCCTTCCTTTTATTATTTGGGCTATAAGTCCATTAAGCTCAAAATAATCAAAATAATCTTTTTAAAAGCTTATTAGCATAATCCGAACATTATAAGCTATAATATACCATTTTTATTATACAAAAATAACCTTTGAGCACGAAAACTATACTTTCCTTATTAGTTTCTGTTATTATTTTCGAACCATAGGACATAACCTTTTTAAGGTTTTCGTAGTTTTTAAAATCTTTTGTTTTTTTTTTCTTTTTTTTTTTTTTTTTTTTTTTCTACAAATATAAGTTGTACAACTAGTATGTATGCATCAAGATGATTATGAAAGTACAAGTTATTAAAGATTGAAGACTACAAGATTAAAGGTTTTTAGAAGGATGAATAAGACTAGAACAACCTAAACGTTGTTTAACTTATACCCGAATGATACAAATGATCAAACCTTTAACAAATCTTCAAGAGTTTTTGATCAAAGATGGAAAGTTATGAATTTATATATGTGTGTATGTATTTTCGTGGACTAGGAAGAGCAAAAGAGAAAAGAAAACTCAATGCTAAGTGTGTGTTTGATATGAAAAGAGAAGAATGGAAGTAACATGGTATTTATATGCAAAGTTTACTTCACACACTAAAAGTGTGTTTGTGTGTGTACGTGGAATAGGACAAGAGAAAGAAAGGGGACTAATTTGATCCTCCAATCACAAATGAGCTAGGACAAAAATGAGTTGTAACTTGTATTATTGATTTTTGAATTCAACTTGGTCTCTAAGGTTCATTAAGGGGTGTTTGGACGCATGCATGCATGAAGAAGGGGGGACCAAAATGTTTTCAATATTTTATGATGCTAGTGCTTCATTTGATTTAATTTCCAAGCCTTCCATGCATATGCTCATTTTTAAATAAAACACGATTTACGCAAGTAACGAAACGAATAAAGGTATCTCCAAAAATTATGAAATTTTAAATATTGCCCTAAAACATAGAAACGTGGCTATTGCCAAAAGACTACAACATTAGGTGTCCCGGTTCGCTCCCGGAGACGATTCTCAGATAAATAGCGGGAAAACTTCCCGGTTAAGTGTAAATATTAAACGAAACTTTAAAAATTCAAACTACTGAACGAAAACAGCTAATTTATTGATCAGAATTTTTTGGGGTGTCACAATCTCTTTGTTATCCAATAAATGATCGTGATGACC
>BQNB010021215.1:2195-64520 GCA_026074375.1 Tanacetum coccineum | reverse complement strand
TTAAGTATAACGGATATAGATTTTTAAACTAATAAGCCGTAAGCAGGCTATATAAACATAAACAAACACCATGTTACTTTAACGGATACCTTTTTCAATAGTCTTCTGGGAGGCATGATTCTGTCAATAATAGGAGTACAAAATTCGTTAAGAATTTGTAAAAGTATACTGAGTTGAGGTATATGATACTAACCGAGAAAATAAGAGTTTTGATCATGAATTAATCGGAATGGTCAAAGAGTAGTAATACGCTAGAAGATAGGCATAAGAGATCGGATCTAAACTAAGTAATATATATAAATTATAGACTACTATAATGATAATCAAAAGAGCAAGTGCGGATCACGGATGCGCACGCTGATATCGGATCAGCGATGAAGGATTCTGTAATTTGAAAAATGAAAGTAAGGAAAATCTTTAAAATTTGTGTTTATAGACTAGGTTTTGAAAAATGACCCAGTTCCCTATAACCTTGGCTCTGGTACCAATCTGTAACACCCCCAAAATCTGATATGCAGCGGAATGGTAACATTGGGGTGCTACGTCAAAGTACAACAATCAAGATATAAGAAACGACCAAAAAATGGCGTTTTAAATAAGAACATTCGATGCATTATAGCAAAATCAGAGTTTATACATTAGGTCCCATAAGTTTTGAAAAGAAAAGACATACTACATAAGTTCTTTAAACAAAAGCTTTAAAAATCCCAAAAGACGACATAAGTTTTTATAGATAAAGTTGCATCGAATTTAAATAAAACACAGAATCCGTCTTCATCGATATCCACCACGGCTCCCATCCAAGCTTATATCTGAGGACCTGAAATTAAACATGCTAAAGGTCAACACAAAGGTTGAGTGAATTCATAGGTTTATAAGTAAAAGTGTGGACCACAAGTTTTAAGTAATGGAGGACTAAGTACATATTCTGAAGTCCAAAAACATGTATTATTGCACTAAGCTCATGACCCCGAAGCCTTAACTGTTTTTGCCCCAAGTGGGTAGGGTGTCTGCCAAAACAACCTACAAGTTATTCTAAATGTTAAATGCACCATGGTCAACTTGTGACCAGAAATTCAAGGTGGGGATTGTTAGTCCCGATAGATCTATCCACAACACTAGCGCTCACAATAGTGGTAATTGACGGTTCATGATATGGTAGGGACTTAGATGGCACTGTGGTAACTTATGCAATAATATGCAGGTAATAATCTGGATAGCATACAGTTTAAAACAAAACACTTGTGTCCGTAGTAAAACAAGCATGTAATTCCACCCCGTAGAGTTTATAAAACAAGGAGATAGAAATGGGGGCTATGAACTCACCTTAGGAGTGAAGTGATGAAATAATCAGGTAAATGGCAGAAAACGTATCACGGAAATATCCGAAAGCAACCTAAGTAAATATGGGTCGTATCAGTACTCAAGTACGTCGTCTAATAACTACCATGTACAATCCTATATAGTTATCATCATACTATCGTTCGGGCTATCATAATTAAGAGGTCATGACATGACGTACGAGGAGCTAGGATACTTTAAATCGTAAATCAAAATAACTCGTAAAATAGATGACGTCGAAAATGACCTGAAAATACGGAATGTTACAGTTATTGCTATCAAAAGTGAACATGATGTTTATTTGACCAAACATCCCTATAAAAGTCTAGCCCAATAACTCGAAACAACAATTCCAACCTTATAGTTACTTAATTCCCCATTATAAATATCAACCTTTGCTAATCAAATTTGAATTCTCCAGAAGTGCTATTCATATGAACAACTTTAGTTTTTATATCAACTACTACAATCTAATAGTATCATCTATATAAAAAACCTCAGTGTTATGTATCAACAAGTAACACTGAAATACAAAGTTTATACAAGAAAAAACGTGAAACTCGAACATATTACTCCCCACACCCTATCGCTAACGCATTTTCTCCTTTTCACTAGAATATAACAACAAATAATTCCACATCATTTGAGTATAATTACTAACATAGCACAAGCAACTTTATATACAAGCTCACAAGCTCACATCAACGCTATTATACGAGCTCACATCAACGCTATTATACGAGCTCACATCAACTAGTAACAATCAACATTATCTACAAAACACCACCGGAGATGAATATAAACAAGGAATTATGCACCTCACATCAATGAAACAAACAAAGTCATTTTCTATTCATCCAACCAGTTAACTCATTTTTAGCTGATTATATGTTCTAAAATAATCAAAATTTATCTAGTTATCAAAACTGCTTAATTCTAATTATCCAAAACATGTAACTAATTGATTCTAACCATATAAATTCTGCTTATCCGATTATCCAAACACTCCTAAACAACAACAAAGCAAAAATTAGGGCAAATAATTTCGAAATTGGGGACAAATTAACGCAGAAACAATTACACTAGATAACAAATCATAATCAAATACAAAGCAAACACAACTAAAACAGAAGAATTAAACCTTTATGAATATGATTGGACGAATGGTGGCAATGTGGTCAATGACGGACGGCCACGTCGGGCGAAATATGGTGGATGAATGGTGGCGATGTGGTCGACGGCGGACGGCCATGGCGGATGGTGGTCGACGGTGGATGGAATGGTGCGGGAAAAGTGAAGTGTGTGATATTTTAGAAGGAATAATGAAAAGGACTGAGTAAATATTACTTTGTAAGCAGGCATTTAGGACAAATGAGGTCAACAAGTCATTGTTTGGTTTTACCTCAGAAATTCGTCGAAAATAATATTTATTTGTGACGGATTTCCGACTGAATATTAAAAATTAACATATGTTGTTAATATGTTGGAAAAGCATCGGTAATTAGCGACGGAAAGCTGTCCGTCGGAAAATCCATCGGTGAAAGTCAAATTTCTAGTAGTGATATTACACTGAGAATGGGATGGTATCAAAAAGAGCCACGGGAATACAAAACAAAGGATTAGCTCTAGGAAGTGTTTGCCCGGTTCCTTCTTCCATATCAACACTTAGTACAGTTCTATCTTTCACGGCCTTCCAGTCAAAGCATTCAATCATACCACTAAGGGTTGTGTGTATCATAAGATGCGCTAACGATATTCTTGTATACATACTCCTCCCAGTACCAAAAGGTAAGAAATGAAAATGTTGTCATCTCACATTTAGCATGTTATCTTCAAATATTTCAGGCCTGAACTCATGTGGTTTTTCCCAATGGTTGAGGTCTCTATTGAGAGCCCAAATGTTGATAAAAACAGTAGTGTTTGTTAGAATATGGTAACTCGCCACTCTGCAATCTTGTGGTGATTATCTTGTAACCAATGGGGTAGCTGGGTAGAGACGGAAAGTTTCCTTGACAATTGCTTAGAGGTACGGAAGGTTTGGTATGTCTGATTCTTGTACAAGTCTATTTCTGCCAACAACTCGATAGATTTCTTCTCTTGCTTTTCTCATAATATCTGGATGATTGATAAGTTCCTATATAATCCATTTTAGGGAACCTAATGTAGTGTCTGTTGCTGCAACAAATAAATTCTGAAATGAAAAGAGAATTACTTAGTATATGTACATAGGAATTGGGAGATGTTCTATGTTCGTCTACCTTCATATAAGAGCGCTGTATCCTATTCACTTTTACGGATATATATATTTGTAAAAGAAAATTAATAGATTTAACTCTCTTAATTATAGTCGTGTTTTAGTAAATGTTACATGGATTAAGGCTTTGATGTTTTGTCTGGTCAACTTTATCTCCATGCTCTCATCGTGTTTAATATCGAGTAATATGTCAAGTAAAACCTTCACATGTCCGGTTTAAGTGTGCTTTCGTGCCTTTTCATGCTCATCTACCATCTTCTCAAGCATAACATCAAATCTTACAAGGATATCTTTCAACTTTTTTCTGGATCCCGTGAAGTCTAAATTTCTACAAAATCGTATGTAGTCTGAGGGCTTAAACGCACCTATTGCGTGACTTATATCAGAAATCAGTTTGCTCATATCATTAGCCTTGCCCTCGTCGTCTATACATCTTTTTCTGATAATCATTCTCGATATCACATTGTTGGTTAACTTCATAAGCTCCCCACCAAGAGCTACACTAAGGACTCATACGACGGTTGTAGTGCATTAGCCAAAATGATACGTCACAAGGTACTATAGGTGCGTTGTCAAGTTTTATATTTGATAAATGAGGCGGTTTCGGACTTGATTTTTACGAAGTTTGTCAATCAACAAGCTGCTCCATACAACACTTCTCTACAACGTCCAGCCTTACGGAGATCATCAAAAGGAGCTACAACCGCGGTATCAAACATTAAGCGAACTACTCATAAAAGTGATGCTTTTAAAATTATGGGAAACGGCTAAAAAAGATATTATTGATGGTTTTCGTGATTATAAATATTGTGTTTCTATAACTACGGATACTTGGACCGCACCATATGGTACGGTAAATTCTTATTTAGCTGTTACGGCTCATTGATTTAATCCCGAATCTTGGTTGTTAATGAACAGACAATGCTTTTAAACCTATTTGTTATCCTCATACGGGATCTTAAATTTTTTAGCAAATTTTTACATGACACTTTAATTGAATATAATTTAAATAATAAAGTTTTTACGATTTCAGTAGATAATGCATCCAATAATACTAGAGCTATGGAATTATTAAAATTACGTATAAAACCCGTTTTAGATGGTGTTTTTTTTTATTCCCGTTGTGTTGCTCATGTTATAAATTATAATCCGCGCAAGCGGCATTAATAATATGTGATAGTTTAAAGAAAGAAATTTAGGGGTTTAATTAGTAACTAAAGAAAGTTCGAGTAACGAACGACAAATGAACTTATAGACGTTATCGTAAACAATTTAGGTGAAGAACCCCTAAGGACCCTTGCTATGATAATATACTAGGTGGAATTCTACTTGCGATGATGTTTGGAAAATATATTACGACAACGTGAGACTTTAAACGCTTTTATGAAACACTGGGTGTTAATAGAAAGTAGTACCGGTTCGATAAAGTCATCCAAGACTTGAGATCTACTTAATGATTTATAACTATTTTTTTACAAAGTTTTTAAAGGGAAAACAACTATATTACCGGGTTTCATTACCCAACTAGCTCATTAGGTTTTAAATCAAATTTATGCTATGACGAAAAAATTAGACAATTAAAAACCTATCACCTAGGAAATATTTAAGAAAGAAATGGATATAGTTATAAAAAAGAACATTTTAAAAATCTTTGCTAATTTACCTTTGGTTTTTTACTTGTTGCCGCCGCACTTAATCTATGATTTAAAATGTTGGAGGCGAAGAACTTTATAATAACAAGAATCAGAACAATTTTAGACATAGCCTTTGGGTTTAAACGCTAACAACCCCGACCCCAACTATTAAAACTCCCAAATTTTAATTTAACGATAACTTTAAAAAAATATTTGGAATTTATGCAACAAAATTATGGTCAGACAACAAAACCCAATTGTTGATCAAAGGGCCGCATCGTCCCGAAAGGGCAGAGTGACATTAATAAAACCCTTTATAATAGTTTATTTGGAAGACGCTACAAGCGTCAACGAACATCGAGCCCCAACAAGCGAGTTGGACACTAATGGCGTACAAATTTTTTAATAAATTTAAAGGCCCGAAGAATTTACAAACTTAGACATTATTGTCTTGGTGAAAGAAAGTGGAAATGCCATATTCCAATTTTAATCCGCTATGCTCGTGACTTATAACGGTCCAAGCTTCGACCGGTAGCTTTCCGCATCGGCCTTTCCTATTAAGCGATAGAAATATATCGGAAAGAAGGATCAAGACTAACCACCCAATCCGTGGAAGTATGTTGTTAGTTTTGAAAAATTATTTGAACGGAGTAGATAGGGTACAACAGAAACATCGTTGGAAGGTCCGATATTAGAAGACGTTGAAGAACTATAGCTAAGAAGAAGTTGATTTAAGGGATACACCTCCGAATACCGAATTAGATGAAGGTGAGTTTGAAGACTTAGATATTGAACACGTAAATGTAAAAGATTTTTTGGAAGATTTAATGGATTGAGTATAACGGGTGATGGCAATGCCGAAGCTCGACATACTTGAGTACACTAATATGTTCGGGGTGATGTCATGCCGAAGCTCACAATTGTATTAGTATTTATATATTTTTAGTTGTATAATTGTATTGTTTAAATAAAAGTTATGGTTGTATTTTTTTTTAGTATGTTTCTGGTGCAAATAAAAAGTTATGATTGTATTTGTTTAGTATGTTTCCGGTGTATTGTTTAATTAAATGTTTGATAATTAACAAGTTTATTAAATAAATGTTCGAAGTTTTAAATTCCGAAAAAAAACCGAACCGGTATAAAAACCGATTCCGAACATTTATAACCGAAAAAAACCGAACAGGTAAAAAACCGATAACGGAAATTTATAACCGAAAAAAAGCGATTCCGAACATTTATAATTGAAAAAAACCGATTTCGGGAAAACCGAAAAAACCGAAACAGGTTATTAGAAAAACCGGTTATTTTAAAACCGGTTTTCTAAAAACCGAAAACCGATTTTAACCTATTTTTTTGCACCTCTATGAGTCTCGCCATGCATTTGTAATGATAGCGCCTTTATTCTTCCAAGTAGTGTCGTTTGATTTAAGCACCCTCAAAATTCCTGAAATAAAGATTTGTAACCATGTATTAAATAGTTGCATATAATCAAAAAAACAAAAAAATTATAAAATATAACAAAATGTATGTTGAATTAAAGAGCACAAAATTTTAAAAAATATGGTAAAATTATATTATAATAAAATTAAATTGATAAAAAAATATTTCAATTTGAAAATAAAGGTGATTTTTTAATCAAAATGTGACACATGTCACTTTTTGATGTGATTCCCAAAAATGAAATGGATGGTCAAAATTGCACCTCCTTATCTTAATTTTTAATGAGTCCCACATTATAAATGCTTTATATTGTAGTATAGATAAATCGAAGATACCCTCTATAAGTTTGCCTTCAAAATAATTCACACAATATTTGATCATAGTTTAAAAAGTGATTTTGTTTTTTGGGTTTATGGTAAGCTCTCACCATTTAATCACAACGAAAATCGTGTGCATTTTGTTACAAAAAATTTGGGTTTGATCCAGTGATGATTTTTGCTTGAATAACTAATTTTCCTAGATGTGTGATAATGAGGTGAGTTCCGTTACACAAATCGTGGCTTGGATTCACATTTCGTGATAGCATAACTAATAACTCTTTTTTTAGCTTTAGGATGTGAGGTGGCCTCCTTTGAATTTCTATATGTTTTGACATAGCGGTGGGATATTTTGTGTTGTAGATATGTATCACTTATTTATATTATCACATGCAGAGGATTAATATATAAATTCAAGCATTTATTGGTTAAGCAAATAGAAAGACTCAGTGAGTTGGTGATGAGGGTCGTAATTTAACATTCAACATTTGAGTTGGCATACTATTGAGTTTAGTGGCATACAATTGAGTTTTTTGTATTAAGTATGTAATTAATGTTCACATTTATGCATGAAACTCAATTTTTATAGATGTATGGAACTCAATTATTATAGCTTATACCATTAATGCTCACATTCAAACATGGAACTCAATTTTTATATATACGAGACATGCAGACGCGTGCATTGCACACGGGTTGTATATAATTGTTGATGGCGTACACTTTCTATGAGTTGAGAGGTGTAAGTATGTTGGTGCATGTAATTGAAACGTGACGCATAATGTTTAGGTAATTAGGTATAAAATAATTCAAATTTTAAGTTGAGTTAACCTCGAATCTAACATAACCGTTAAGTGTACTGTTAAGCTCGAGATGGACTTGATCAATTCACTTGTAATATTGTCCGTGCGATGCACGAGCTTTGTTTTTCGATAAAAATTAAACTTTCGCTTATGTCTAAAACTTAACTTTTTTATTTGTTAATGAAATATCAATCTTACATACATTTTTCTAAGAATTGTCTCAAATGTGGATCAAACTACACAACCACTTGGTATGAAAGCTATATCTCCTATAACCGATCCGGTGAGAAATTTTGCTTGAATGATAATGCGTAGTAGCATCAAATGTAGGTTATTTTTTAGTATTAGGTCGTGAGGTGACATGTCGTGAGACCTTAGAGAATTTAAAAACTCGAGTGAGTATATCTTTAATTCTTTAAATGAGTCTTAACATTATTATGAATTTACATTATGACCCGCGCGATGCACGGGCTTTGTTTTTTGATAAAAAATAAACTTCCGCTTATGTCTAAAACTTAACTTTTTTATTTGTTATTAAAATATCAATCTTACATACAATTTTTCTAAGAATTATCTCAAATGGGGATCAAACTACACAACCACTTGGTATGATTTTGTTAACCATCCTTTTAAGTTCGACAATAAATTTTTCATTGCAATAATAATTCATTTGCTAGTGTTGGGTTTTATGATCTAATTAACAATTAAATTAACACGAGTACGCAGCGGAATAAATGGTCACGTGTAGAACACAATAATTAACAAGATAGAAAACATGTACCTTTTTGGAGTTGGGAGGTGTAAGTATGTTGGTGCATGTAATTGAAACGTGACGCATAATGTTTAGGTAATGAGGTATAAAATAATTCAAATTTTAAGTTGAGTTAACCTCGAATCTAACATAACCGTTAAGTGTAGTGTTAAGCTCGAGATGGACTTGATCAATTCACTTGTAATATTCTAAATTATTTAAATGAGTTTTAACATTATTATGAATTTACATTATTGTCCGAGAACGTAGAGAATTTAAAAACTCGAGTGAGTATAATTGTTCTTGATCAAGAGTATGAGTTGATGACTTACATTTTCAAGCCTTTACTCAACATAAACTCAACTTTATAATATAATAGATTCGCATCTTTATGACATACCAACAACTGCTATGATTTTGTTAACCATCCTTTTAAGTTCGACAATAAATTTTTCATTGCAATAATAATTCATTTGCTAGAATGACAGTTAGATATGATTGTAAATTGTGATAGATGAAGCTAAAGTAATCTAATATGTTGTCTTTTGGGTCTTTGGATGTGTCTAACAGTATTACTTAGAGCTGGCCACTCTTATTACCTTTTATATATAAGCAAAGTAATATTCTAGCCCGTCATTAGTTTCACATAACAAAGTTGTCATAATCTTCATGCCCGCCATTACTTGTAGCTTAATTGACGAATGATTTCTCTTCATATTCTCAAAATCTCCTAAATATTTGGTCTTTTGCTGCTTTCAAAGAACGAATTGTTTCCACATGTTTAAATTTGCTTTTAAAACGTTTTAAACTTCTAAGTTTCTTTATCAAAAACAGGATAATAGATTGATATAGCAAATATCTATTTGTTATCAATTTCATTATATAACAAAATCATTATATTATTCATAGATTTATTACAGTTCAGGTATGAAGAAACAACAATAAAAGTTTAGCCCTTTTAGTAGTACTAATCCGAATTGATTGTCATTGTCACAAAATAATAATATCAAACATTGAACATCCTTAACATTAATCCTTCAACTGTGATCGTCATTATACTGTCAAAAGATCGAAACTGTAGTAGGTTAACAACTTAATACGTACAAAAGTACGAATCATGATAAAACCATTAAATCTACTTGCATTACATATATCATTGGCTACATACAAAAAATTATATACACTATGTTAGATGTGACTTTAATACATTATTTTGAGTACAATTTGTTTTTCTTAATTGAGTTCATCCACATCGTACTAATTCACATACACACAAAAACAAAGAACCAAAGAAACACATTAGTAACTCAAAAATTAAAAAAAAAAGCGTTAGCTTATCATAGATAAATTGTAACTGAAGTTATTTATCAAATAAAATACCTAATCTATACGTTAAGATATCATCCATATCGTAGTAACTCACCTACACGCACAAAAAACACATTAGCTTATCATATATAATAGTAACTATAGTATCATCAATATCGTATGAAATACCTACACACACAAAAAAAACTAAACAAATTATCATACATAAATTGTAACTAAAGTTATTTATCAAATAAAAGACCTAATTTATATGCATACAATAATAATATTACGTTATCACGTAAAAACAATAAACAAAAACTCATAGGATCTTTGATTAAAGCGTTAAAAGAATGATAACGATTCATATATAAAGAAATTGAGATGGAAGACAAATCAAACAACAACAGATACTAATTACCTTAGACTCATCTCTAGCTACATTAATTACAATGAAAATAAGCAGTCGAATGTTAGTCATTTGATAACAAACAATATACTAAGGTACGACTTTCGCTTGTTGGCCTTGTCATGTGTGGTTTGTGAAAGGAGTGAAAGTAAAGTATTTATACTCACAAAATTTAACATTCACAACCACATGAATAGTTGATGACATCAAATAACGTCTATTTTATAGCATAATTTATCTCATCTAAATTGCTCATTTTACATTTTATGCATGAATTGGTACTTCATTGTTTATATTTGTTATTTGTAGTAAATATGAAGCAATTGGTGAAGTTTAACTAAAAGGCACGCATTCTGGAGCTTAAACGAAGAAATCATGAAGTATATTATTCTGACATCCAATAAGTCGTATCCAGCAAGAAGATACGGCGTATCTGTAACTAAACTTCACAAGCAACCACGAAGATTTGAAGACCAATACGCAGTATTCAGAAGACCCTATACGCTGTATCAAAGATCGAGTATTGGAATATTCTGGAATATTATAATCGTGGTCCCCACTCCAAGAAACCCCAATATGCCATATTGAACTTATCCAATACGGTGTATCGACCAAATTCCAGGCCTTATAAATACCGAACCTTAATGACGAATTTTAGATTGCAAAACTAATACCGAAGACTGAGAAGAAAGCATTAACCACCAGGTTTGACTTTTAAAAGAGAAAAGAAGCCACAAATGTCTTGCAACACTATTCAATCCATAGGAAAACCCTTGTAAATTCTTATACTCTAAATACGCATTCGGTTTTTGGTATCATTTACTAATTGGTTAGTTTACCTTAATCGTTCGTCTATGACATTTGTATTCGTTACAATGGTTATTGGCTAATACCTTTAGGTATTAGCCATGTCTATGATAATTTAACGTTTGGTTTATGTTTATCTCGATTGCATCTTATTCGTTGTGTGTTGTTTTATGTTTATCAATTTATACTCGGTTATACCATGAACGTTAGCTAGATGCCAGGATAGCTCTCCATAACTGCAATTTATATATCTAGAGTAATAGGATAACAAATATTAACCTGTCTTTGCCTTTGGTTTAGTGAACAAGTTAGACTAGCAGGTGACCTATGATCAACAAATAACGTTCTGATTCCTTGGGTAAAGATTTGGACAGTGGACTACTAGTATATAAAGAGCCGTTAAGTACTAAGTTAGTAAAGTCTCAATGAGCTAGGATTAAAAAAGATCACCATTATTGTCTTCTAAGATAAATTATAATCAGCACGGATTACTTTATGCGGATGTGATTAATTGTAACAGAATTGCCAGTGTCTAGGTTTTAGGAAGAAGTACCGCCCAAATCTAGGAATAATATATCAACATCGAGATAGGACAATCATTGCACTTATAAACTAAAACATGCATTTTATTAGATTAAATATGGTTAATACATTTTCCTTACAATAGGCTTGACCGCTTCTCTATCTTCTAAATATTAGCTTGTGTGTTAATCTCCCCATCTCAGTCTAGGTAAACCAAAACTCGCGCCAGTCTCTGAGGCTGAAAACCCTCTTTTTTGCGTTAGTTTTAGATTTAACTTAGGTATAACATAGAATAAATTAGGACTAACGTAGATAACTAAAATACTGGTAGACTTAAGTACTAATACTCGCTCTTAGTGATTGACACCCTACTTACCAACGAACCTACAACTGATCGGGTACACTGCCGTTAGTGTTGTTTTTAGGTAAAGGCGGCAAAATATAAATAGTAAAATTTGATAATTAATATTACCTATATACAACAACACATCAAGTTTATGGCGCCGTTGTCGGAGAGTGAGTTTGTTTAATTCTTGTTTTTTATTAGTATTTTAGTTTAGATTTAACATAACCCAGATTAGTGTAATTTAATTTTTGTATTTTTGAGTCTTTATTTTGGTGTCAGTATCATCCATCTTAGTTTGTTTGTTTTTGTCTGTTTGATTTTTCTGCATTGTATAATTTTGCATATTTGTGTGTTTTTCTGCATTGTTTTTCTTTTCTGTAACTGTACTGGTCGAAGAACAGAAACAACGTATTCACCTAGTTGAATACGCCATATCACCCTTTCGTAACCAATATAGCGTATTCTGTTCAACAAAGCAATAAGGCGTATTCAGTCAATTGAATACGGCATATCAATCATCTTATACAGCAGCAGATTGTATTTTTCGTATTCCGTTCTCGTTTATAGTTTTATGTGTTTTCTTTCCTTCGAGCCTATCCTACTAATTGTTTAACCTGTGTTTCAGGTAGTGCATGACCAAGAGTTTGACCAAAAATCTCCTTACACCTTTTAAAGAACTAGAACAAGTATTACATTAAACAAGGAAGCTTTTCAAGACAAGGAGTCTTGATTATTCGAGTTCACCAGAATTCGATTTATTTTCTGATCTCGAGAATCAGAGGGAAGAAGAAGTTACATAAGCAATGATGGAACCACCTGTGGTAGAATACATGACTATAACCTGAATAAACTATGAATCAAGGAATGAAAAGGGTAGGATTGAATTGAAAGGTCGATTTCTCATTGAGTTGCGTGACAATGCTTTTAGTGGAACAAATGGAGAAGACGTAATTGAACACATTGAAAATTTTCTCGAGATAGTCCATTCGCTCAACATACCCAACGTAAGTAATAATAAACTTAGGGTACGTGTTTTCCCTATGTCGCTTACTGGAGCTGCAAGCAAGTGGTAGGAAGATAAGTTCATTGGTTCAATTACTACTTGGGTGGAGATAATTCCGAGGTCAAGTGGGATCCTAATAACATAGAATTCGAGAACTCGTTAGTTTAAAATTTAGGAACCATAAGACGATGGATCGATACACCAAAAATGTTCTATGGGATTATTGGAGAAGGGGAGATGATGAAGAAGTGATAACTAACAATGAACTTTCTAATCCTAGAGATGATAACTTTATTGAAGAAAATGAGATCGCTCAAATCTTTAGGATCGATACTGATATATTCGGCTTTGAAACACCTCTATGTGAAGCATTCACGGAATCCAACTATCTTTCTCAAATTGACATTGATGTGCTTACTAAAGATATACATGGATTTAAGACATATGAGGAATATAAGGATGATTAGATCTATGAGTGGAATGATGGAATACCATAGGTCAATGAAAGGCCATGGACTGATGATGGAGTATGGACTGAACCTATCAATAACATTTGTCATGAATGCAATCCACTTCGTTTCAAAAATAGGACTGCTAAATGGCCTACTTGTAATTAGAAGGAGGACGGATATTGCAACACTAGAGACTTACATAGATTCATCCGTGAAGGCAATTCAATTTGCTATAAAGATTATGAATGGTACGATACGATTGAAGATAGTGGATTAAAGGAGGAAGCTTTGATTAATAAAAAAATCTTGGAAGAATCAATGAATGTAATGAAAGAATCAAGTGACAACGAGTGGGACCATGATTCACCCATTAACGAATGGAAGGATTATGAGCACACTACTTACATTAAAACCGGTGCCTCTTCTAATCAAGACACTTACAATCATGTTTGTCAAATAGTCATGGATCTAATGAAACTCAAAAGGATGAAGGATGGTTTTATGAACACGAGCTTATGGGAGATGACGATGATGACGTCGGTGATTTAGACTACTACTTGATTCGAAAAGACCCTCCTAACTAAGAAAGATCCAAGGAGAGAAGATACAAGCTACTTGGAATTCCTTACATGAAACCACCTACATGCAAATCAGAGAAGTTCAAGGTAGTCAAATATTCATTCAGACCAACGGAGGAATATGTCGCAATCAAGGAATACGCATATGACATTTGAGTCCGAACAGAAGAAAACGTTTCTCAAGTCTACCAAGATATTTTCCGAAAGAAGGACACGAGGGATGGTCCGTGACACGTACCAAGTAGAAGCTGGAAACAAGTCTAACTTAAAGACTTTTTTGAAAACAAAAGTGCTTGCGGGGAGACAACCTGTACTTAATTTTCAAGTTTTTATCGAGTCTGACTTTTCAGATTGTCGATACGGCGTATCCAACCTCAATGGATATGGCGTATTGACTTTCTGGACGTTATCCATTTTATTTTTTACACCTTAAAACTTTATTGTCAGACTTATCGATACGACGTATTCATTAAATGAATACAGCGTATTCGACCTCTGACCCGTACTTAAGATTTTTAATAAAGGTCTCAATACAGCGTATCCTAAAACATGGATACGACTTATCGACTTCCTATACAGATTTAGTTTTATTTTTTAGTTTTAATTTTCTAACCGACGATTAGCCTTTGGTTTAGTGAACAAGTTGGACTAGCAGGTGACTTAGGATCAACAAATAACGTTCTGATTCCTTGGGTAAAGATCTAGACAGTGGACTACTAGTATATAAAGAGCCGTTAAGCAGTAAGTTAGTAAAGTCTCGATGAGCTAAGATTCAATAAGATCACCATTATTGTCTTCTAAGATAGATTATAATCAACACTGATTACTTTATGCGAATGTGGTTAACTATGACAGAATTGCTATGTCTAAGTTTTAGGAAGAAGTACCGCCTAAATCTAGGAATGATATATCGACATCGAGATAGGACAATCATTGCACTTATAAACTAAAACTTGCATTTTATTAGATTAAATATGGTTAATACGTTTTCCTTACAATAGGCTTGATCGCTTTTCTATCTTCTAAATATCAGCTTATGTGTGTTAATCGCCCAATCCCAGTCTAGGTAAACCAAAACTCATGCCAGTCTCTCAGGCTGAAACCCCCATTTTTCTGTGTTAGTTTTAGGTTTAACTTAGGTATAACATAGAATAAATTAGGACTAACTTAGATAACTAAAAGACTAGTAGACTTAAGTATTAAAACTCGCTCTCAGTGATCGACACCCTACTTACCAACGAACCTACAACTGATCAGGTACACTGCCCGTTAATGTTGTTTTTAGGGAAAGTTGGCAAAATATAAATTGTAAAACTTGATAATAAATATTACCTACGCACAACCACACATCAATAGTCTCATTTAAATACTCATTTATAACCATCATTAAACTCAAACAACCCTTCCACTTCTATCTCCTTTCATGACCGGCTTAAGAAATTGAAGTCATGAATACCTCCACATTAAATTAAAAGGCTCAATCTTTAGGTATAACGGATATAGATTTTTAAACTAATAAGCCGTAAGCAGGCTATATAAACAGAAACAAACACCATGTTACTTTATCATCCAATTTTTTTTAGCTTTAAGCATATTTTACAAAGGATCCCTTATCACCCAAAACAACAACCCTTTCAGCAACCATTGAACGAATCTAATCTTTGTCATACATAGAAACCCCACAAATCACAAAAAACGGAAACCAGAAAACCCTAAACCCAGTAACCCTAATTAAGACAATTAAACAACACAAACTTCAATCGAAATAAAAAACTTACTAACCCCGTAATTAAAGAACACAATTCATCAACCAAACCCCAACAATCGTGAAAACCCCACCACAAAACCATTGTATGTATTTCGTAGTAAAAAAGATAAATCTGAAGCACAAAACCCCATCACAAAACCACCGTATGAAACTAGGATCTTAGAAAGAGAGGTAAGTTAAGTGGTATGTGTTTATTTTAGAGAGAGGTAGATTTAGTGGTATGTGTTTGAGAGAGAGAGAGAGAGAGAGAGAGGGGGTAGGTTAACTGGAATGTGTCGTACCAAGACACGTATACCTCCATCGTGGGTTTTTTTAATATTAAAAGTGTTTGGGAGTCGTGTATTTTAGATGATACTAAGAGGTAGGTTAAGTGGTATGTGTCATACCAAGACATACCCCCATCGTTGTTTTTTTTAATATTCAAAATGTATGAGGAGTCGTGTATTTTATAGCTGATGCGGGTCTTGTGAACTCACAAAGAGTTTTAGAACTCCCTAGGCAGTGTACCTAACCGTTGTAGTGTAGTATAGGCAAGACTCGGGAGTTGTTATCGTTCTTTAGGGGAATAGATTGGGAAGGCTCGAACAAAATATAACAAAGGTCTAAGGGTTGAGTGAAGATTATTTTTGTATTTTATATTTTTATAAAAGGTAGGTACAATTCTGGTTTGAAAGATTGGTTTTGGTTTTAACTAATTAAAGAAATAATAAATCTAAACTACTTTGGTGGAAACTTATAAGGTAAATGAACGTATTTACTTAATCATGCACTACTCCTCAGTTTGCTTCTCCTAATTCTATTGTTTTGTCACACTTGTGATGATATGTGTAAGTATTTCCTAGGTCATGAAGAGATTACACGAATCTGCCGTCTATGTAATATTTC
This sequence comes from Tanacetum coccineum, assembly GCA_026074375.1. Lineage (NCBI taxonomy): Eukaryota > Viridiplantae > Streptophyta > Magnoliopsida > Asterales > Asteraceae > Tanacetum > Tanacetum coccineum. The sequence continues at coordinate 47,902 of BQNB010021215.1, read as the reverse complement.
ATTAAGGCAACACACATGTAAGGTAGTATGAAGACTATTAAAAGGCCCCTAAGAGTACATTACATGCATTAAAACACTTAAGAGGGATCAACCATATTGGGGGTAAGGTAGTATGAAGACTGTTACCGATGGTATCCTTTCTACACACTCGTGTTTCCCTAGACGTCTATACCACTTTAATATCTTATGGCTAGTTTTCTAAAGCTTAACGTGCACATCCATCACAAAAAAGCAATATTAAAAGGATCTACAAACTAAGTTTCATGCAATCATAAGTAAATACTAATGGATTAGCCTATTATGTTAAAAGGAAGCAAAGAACAATAAATAATCAGACAACACATAGACATATTGAATGATAAAAGATAGAGGACTTCACTTGATTAAAACATGTGTTTAAGGCTGATACAAAAGGGTTTTGACACCCTAAAAATGACCCAGACAGCTGCTATAATCGACTTTTAATAATAGGATTCAGTTCTCAAAAGTTACACACTTGAAACCCTAAAAACGAGTTTGTATATATAGGAAAATGGGCGCGACGGCGTCGCGCTATAATCCTAACGCCGTCGCCCCGCCGAATCTTCTAGGGCTTCTTTAAGTCGGTTGGATCTTATTGTCATCGTGAAATTCTGACGCCGTCCTTTGTTCGTCCTAATGAGCCCAAGTCACATATATTTCCTCCAAAAGCCATCCAAGTGCTAAAAACACAAAAAAGAATGATTAAGTACATAATTTGGGCATATTTGCACGATTTAAGGGGTTAAATGACTCCAAAAAAGTGTATAAAATGACACCTCATCAAGAGCATACCGCCCTTTAATAAGATAAAAACTTGGACTCATATATTATAGAAGTTTATGGAGATAGATAACTCAAAAAAAAAACAATAAGAGTTCGTTTGGTAAATGTAATGCAATGATTTATTATCATTATTAACTATGTTTGCTTGGTGTTATATGACTGGATGGAATTAAGAGGAAAAAAACCATAAGAGTTCGTTTGGTAAAATATAATGCAATGATTAATTATCGTTATATCAAATTATTTTCATATCTTTATTATTTTATAAATAGGACATGATATCTGAATGTAAGAGGGGGGGGAGCTCAAGGGACATTCAATGCATGAAGTAAACGAGCTGAGAGTGGCTCGAAGGGGCGGCTGGGCGTTGAGATATCCGAGCTTTAGATTAGATTCACAAACAAAATATTCTACCATTCGGCCATCGGCTACTTGCCGTTGCTCCGGAAGGGTCCCGATTATTTTTGCTTTATTGTTCTTTAATTAAGATTTTTTTTGTTTTCAATGCATAAACCCTATCACACAAAACCTTAGTCGTAAAAATATATTGACTTGCCATCAAACAACCACAATATTTTTTCTTGCTGATAAAAATGGAGGAAACAGCGAAACAATATACATTTATATCGCCAAATATAAATCCATCTCCGGGCAAATGTTCAACAAAATAAGAGACACGAAAAAAAATGCGAGCCTAATATAGGGTTTAGGGTCCATTAGGTTTAAGGTTTAGGATTGATCTTAGCTTATTTTTCAAAGTTATGTTATATTATACATAGACATGTTATCTTTTGTAATTGCCAAAACATTTGATTATATTAATCTCTATTATCTTGCAGCCTAATCACATAACCCAAGAACTAAGGAAACAAGTTAAAATAATGTAAACCGATCCGTAAGAATCAAGTACTAACCTTTTGTGACCGTACGTATGATCTTAAGAAGAAAGTTTAAAATATATATCCCCAACTTATCCAAAAGAACAAAACTATACCACATATAAAAGATAAAAAAAATGAAGATTTACATCATTGGTTATAAGAAGAGGATGATACACGCGCGTTGCAGCGGGGCTACTTTGTTGTTGCCGTTTGTATTTTTATGTCTATAGCTTTAGACGTTAGCTATACTTGAAGTAATCCTAAGTTGTATAACAATGTTGGTGAATTTGTTTGGCTCAAAATGCAAAGTCTGAACTGAATAACTTCTATCATTGAGTCAGACCACAAAAGTTATTACTTTGGTGTGACATGAATTTAGATGGCTTTAATCAAGATTGACAAAAAAAATAAACAGATTTCACCTACATTTACTATAAAGTAGAGTATAATTTGGTATCATCAGATTATTGTCGTGAAAACCTAGTTAGGAAAATCAGTATGTTCCTATCTGGACATTTGGTGATTATGCCGTTTGACATTTTATTTGTTATATCATGATGTTATATTACACATTTATACTTGAATGGTATGACATATAATTTATACGTTCCAGGCAGCTATAGTTGGATCAAGACCCAAAAGAAGATCTAGCCCAAGAAAAGCCCAGTTTCAAAACGACATTGGTGTTGGTCGTTTTTGTAATGATCTTTAGTATATTATACAATGGCGAAAAGTGAAAAATGGTGGGATTTGATTTTCTGCCATCAGATAATAATTGACTTATTGTTGGTGAAAAGAATCTTATATCTTTTAGAGTAAATTACACGGTTCGTCCCTGTGGTTTAGGCCAAATCCCTAATTGAGTCCCTATCTTTTTTTTCTTGCTTGATTGATCAAACTTTGTAACACCGTCCATCCCTATCGCCTAATTCAGTTATCTTTCTGCGTCAACTCCCCAATTCAGTTATCTTTCTTCGTTAACTTTGTATCATCGTCCATCCTTATCGCACAAAACCATACCACATATAAGGACTCAATTAGGATTTAGCCTAAACCACATGGACGAACCTTGTAATTTACTCTATCGTTTATTAACTAAAGAATTAGCTTATCTTGATTGTTGAAGGGCATGTTAAATGGCAAAGTATTGATCAATTAGTGTTAAATGCAATGCTTGTTTTTTTAAAGGTTTCTCTGACAAATATAATTACTCTAAAAAACAATTAAGTATAAAGGATGTAGGTGAATCATACATCTCAGCCAAACTCAGACAAAGTAAACGCACCATATGTGCTTTAAACCTAACCTATCTTAAGAATAATATGTCAAACTTATGAGACTTACGTACGCTATTTAAGTTGACCACGAAGACTAATATAAAACTTATTAGCAAACTTCATTTGAGCATCAATCAAACCATAATAATTAAAGTCATCATCATCGTACGGTTCTTCATTATAAGTCTCTTTTCAATGTTCATACATGCTCTTATTTCTCACACCACTACCACTTTTGTTAACTTGGGAACTCATAGATGTCATAAAACCTGCAGTTTTATTGAGCACATCGTCTACTTCACTATTACTATCCGCCTTAAATATATCAACTTTTTTAGCGGCTTTCCATCATCATCCACAAGCACAAGTTTTCCATCAAGCATTTTTCTTTTTATGTCATTAATGCTTGTTGCTAGAAGGGTGGTATTTGGACTACCAAATGCATCATATGAAGTCCTGTGAACAGAAGAAACCATGTATGAATTGGCCCCCTTCATAGCTAACTTTGAATTTTCCCTATTCGTACCCAACTCATCATCGTTTTCAACTGTATTAAGCGAGTCAAACGGGTTAGAAGTTCTTACCTCTTGTCTAGTCAATCCAGCTCGCTTCTTTTTATCACTTGAGCTAGCACCGTTCTTTTTAGACAGGTTGATAAACCTTTTTAATCGACTTAAACTGAATTTAGAGCCCAAATTCTGACTAACCTAAACTCCTCTAACAGCTTGTCTTGGATTCTTCAAATTCTTCAACACATACAAAATGATTTTCTTAAGGCATTCATCTAGGACGTGACCAAAAACCTTGCAACTTGAGCATCATTGAGGTGTCCACTCATACTTGACACAAATAGTACTCATAGTATAACCATCACCCAAAAAGTATAGGAACAACAACCACGAGAGTGTCTTTTAACTCTACATTAACTCGCAACTCAACCATGACTTTCGCATAACTCGACCTACGCAAAGAATTTGTGCACATAGTTGATGTATAAGAGTCTAGCATCATGGGAGTGTCAAGTTTTGTTGTAATAGCACTTAAACCATCTTCGGTTAACACATTAACCGGGATTTCATGAAACTTCACCCAAACATGGATATTACACACATGCTCCTTCACAATGTTAGCATCTAGTGTCCACTTTTTCAGAATTAATGGCACATTGCGAATTAACCCATTGCGAATTAACCAAGGGTCATTCTCAATCATAGCACCCATCCTGTCTTTAGAACTGAACTTGAAGAAAAACATACCTTTAGTGGTTATCATTGATTTAACATGGTCCTACTTAATCCAAGTATTCTTTATGTAGTTTTCAACAACCGAAGAAGCCACACGTTTACCCAAAAAGAATCCATACACATTATTACTAAGTCGTTCATGTACAACACGAACCGACTTTAATGAGATAGCGACATCCGCCCTATTACCGACGGTGCAAACAATGTACGAAAGTTAACGGTTTTCCTACACGGTTCACCCTTCAACAATATAGCAAACAAAATAGCCCTGAGGAATAAATCGGTACATTAACTGTTTGAGACGAATCCTCACTCGTGTGCTTTCCAATATCAGCCCCCTTTTCACCAATCTTTTTAGCTATTGAACCTGTTGGATCATCACTCGGCATACCCTTCCTCTTTGTATTTAGCATGTTTATCATTACGGGTTGATGATGAATCAACAGACCTCGTAACCGTATTCAAACCCCTTTTTCCTCCACCCTCACTCTCCGAGAACAAGGAACCCTCTTTCCATGTTACACCATGTAACCAGCACTAAAAAACACATGAAAACCCTACTGGAAAAATATATATTTTATATATATTTATGTCTAGAATGGAGATAATATGAATGAGGTATCGTGTTTTAAAGTGGGACACGTGAAACACAAAATCTGAAAATCTATTTTAAGAATAGATGTAAACTTATCAAATAAGTTTATACAAAATATTTTGTGTCATTAAAAGATATGAAAATCTTTTTTTGTTAATAAAAGATTTGCTTAAGTTGGGCAGTTATTTATCTTGAAAAACAAGACAACATTTTCACTATAAATAGAGGCCTAGTCTCATTCATTTTAGACAGTACTAATATGCCCTCTGAACCAAGTTCCAGCAATCCCGTACGATCAGAATTGTTACGACTGCTTCTGTGATTTTTTAGGCAAGTTTGTCAGGTCCGGCTGTACAACAGCTTTGGACGTTGTACCTTGGGAAACAGTGGCGAATTTGTTTTAGGGAATGTGATACACACGAGCCTCGTTCACGACCTTTTACTGCTTTGTTTATTATCGTATATAGTGTCTGTCTTTTTACTTCTACCCCTTTCTGTTGTTATTTCATTTTCTGTTATTTATTTATTTATAATGTAATTATAGGATTATATTTGATTTTATTAATAAAAGTGTAACGTTTCCCAACAGTCTTAAAACAGATTCGGTGTAACAGAATTAAAATCACTTTTGTTGAATCAGATTAATTATTATTAACAGATTTTATAATTATTTAAACTGTTTTCTGTCGAAACCAAGTTGAGTTTCTTTGGAAATCAGTTTTAATAAACAGATTTTTAATGTACAGATTTGGAATTACAGAACTATAATGATTTTTAAAAAGCAGTTATTTAGATCAGTTTAGTTTGAAACCAAGATTGAGTTTCTGTTAAATTGATCTAGTTGATTCACTGAAACCAAGATTGAGTTTCTTTGAAGCAGATTCGGTACAAGTTTATAGAAATCACGATTGAATTTCTTAGATACCGGTTTATAACAGTTACTTAACTGTTTGTGTGTGATATTTCAGGTGTTCAGATCAGTTTATTTTGAAACCAAGATTGAGTTTCCATTAAACTGATCTATTTGATTCATTGAAACCAATTTAAGTTTCTTTGAATCGGATTTGGTATAAGTTTAAATAAACCAAGTCGAGTTTATTAGATACCAAATTATTTTAATAGTTCTTAAGTGTTTTGTATTAACAAGTTTACTAATGGTAACACGAGTGTAACCCTAGTAAATCTTGTAAATGTAATTGGTGCGTCATTTACTGACATCGGTGCAAAATATAACGAATTTAGATTCATTGAAACCAAGTGGAGTTTTTTGAAATAGATCTTATAAAATGCAAGCTGTTGGATTATTAGAACGTATTTATTGGAACGAATGTGGGTTTTTTGAACCTTTATCTCATAAAATGCAAGTTGTTATTTTATTAGATAACTGTAACGTGTTCGATAAAATCAAGAAGAATTTCTTTGAATCAAGATATTGATAATTTTACATGTTATTATTAAATATCAGATTATATACACCACTTTACTAATTTAGTGGAAGTGTTTGTTTGACTTGTCTAGTTTATTTTAAACCGGGTCGGTTAATTATTAACTTGATATAATTCTTGAAATTTTTGGAGTTTAAAAGAATATCTATAGAAACCTTATTGAGTTTCTTTAGAATATGATCTACTGAACACTTGTTGAGTTTCTTAAAAAGAGTGATCTAATGAAACTAGTTGAGTCTCATTGTTGAACATTTAGATCATGTGACAACATATTATTAAGATATTCTTAATGGAAAATTGACAACATCATATAACATATGTGTTTTCGTTACAAAATATGAAAAATAGGTGATATTGTTTAATTGTTTTAATCGAAAGAATTCTTTTAAAACGGTTTTGTATAACGGATCTTACAAAACATCAGTGTTATAAACAAAAGACGAATTAAAATCATTTTGTTAAGAAACGCTTGTGATTAAGCATGTTGTTAATAGTATCAAAATTAGTTTCAAACTAATCATAAGATCTCGTATTAACAAAATATTTGGAATGTCACGAGTAACATCTAAAGGATCTGCTCCCGAATTTGTTAAAAGGGAGACCGATACTCTAGTTACGTGTACGGTAGATGCTTTGAAGAATTCAAAAACCTTATGTGCCATAACTATGCGTTATATGGTCTGAATGACATGAAACCGAGGCCATGAGGGAATCTGACCTAGATAATGGTGGATTAACACTTGGTATATGTCATGTTTATGGTGCAAAGATGTTTGATTAACTCTTTTAATGCGTGAATGGAGAGAAAGCCTTTGGCAACTCTCCAACTGCTAATATCAAGGGAAAAGGAGATCACATCTTGAAAAGAGCCTAAGTTAACCAACGCGTTGTACGTGCCGGAGATTCGTAGGAACCTTCGGTCCAGATGGTTTCTTAATGAAATTTGGCTTTCATCTTGTGTTTGAATCAAATAAAAATTGAGTTAATGAATAACATAATTTGAGTCCGTACGGGTTACGCCCTTAAAAAATGTTTAAGCTGAATATATTTTCTAATGGTCATTTCAGCAAAATGAGTATGAATTCAGCTAATTTGATTGTTTAAATGTATGGCATGGCTGACTCAGACATGCTTTAAATTTTAACTCGATATGTTGTCTAATTAAACTAAATTGGATACCCATTTTTGTATTGACACGGACTACAAAATTAAAACTTGTCTTGAAGCCAAATTGACTAGATTGTCTTTTCTCTCGGTTGAACGGAAATAACCGAACCCCTTGATATGATTCACACGGTTTTATGTGATTTGGAATTGATACCTACTAAGGTAGCGAATAGCGAGTACTTCATCATATTTGTTGATGCTGGTACAAAATATTACTATTTACACTTACTTGAGAGTGATGATATAGACAAGATTGTTCTATATAAATAAGTTGAGAATAAACTTATTATTGAAAAAAGGTAGTTCGAAGTCATATCGGAGGTGAATATGTGTTTTCATTTCTAAATTTATGCGTTAAACTTAGAATAAGACACAAATTTATTACTCATGATACTCCAACAAGAGAATTGTTGAAAGAAAAGAATCGTGTCTTAGAAGATATGGTTAATGCCATGTTCTTAAGTCCTGGTTTAAGCCATGACATGTGGGGGAAAGCAATTATATCAGCTACTTATCTTTTAGATAAGATCCCTTGTAAAGAAAATAAGATAATTCTTATGAACTATGGATGAAAAGAAGTCTATCTTATAAGTATTTACAAATGCGGGGGGAGGGGGGGTATCTAGCTAAGATATCCGTACTGAACCCTAAGGTTCAAAAGATTTGACCTGAAACTATGAATTGCATATTATTAGTATATGCTCATAATAGTAGTACTTATGGTTTCTTTGTGTATGTGATATACACAAGGATACCAAATGTAATAAAGAAGTGCTTAATTCTTTGAAAATATATTTCCTTGTTAATGAAGGAAATTGGAAAATCATCTAGAATAGATGACAAAGTTTATCAAGATCAGAGGCAACGAGATGATTATGATCTCCAAGATGAGAGACAAGATCAACCAAAGGAATTAGAGGTTAAACCTAGAAGAAGTAAAAGGGAAAGAACCGAGAAATCATTTGGACCCGATTTGTTTCTTTTATGGTAGAAAATGAACCTACTTCTTATCAAAAAGCGGTAACTTTCTCGGAATGACTCAATGGAAAGAAGCCATTAAAAGTGAAATAGATTCTATTTTAGCTAGTGGATTTACTTTCGGGTTGTAAACCACTAGGCTATTAATGGATCTTCAAAAAAAAGAGGAAAGCCGATGGCACCGTTGACAAGTATAAAGCAAGACTAGTAATCAAAGGATTTAGACAACGCGAAGGTCTAGATCACTTTGATACTTATTCGCTTGTTACGCGAATAACCTCGATTAGAATGATACTTGCTATTGCCGCATTAAGAAATTTAGAAGTTCACCAAATAGATGTGAAAAAGGCATTTCTAAACGGAGATTTAGAAGAAGAAATATATATGAACCAGTCTGAGGGTTTCATGGCTCCTGGATTAGAGAGCAAAGTTTGTAGGCTTGTTAAGTCATTATATGACTTAAGGAAAACTCCAAAACAAGGACATCAAATTTCATCATATCATGTAAGAATGTGGATTCGAAATTAATGGATGTATGTGTGTACTCAAGTGTTTATACATAGATGGTATAATTATCACTAGAAGTGATAAGAAGATAAACAAATCCACTAATGACATGTTGGAGTCAAGATTGACATGAACTTCATTAGTTGTTGAATATGTTTCTTGGAACTAAGGTCACGTGAACCAATATGGATTTGTTTTGAAGTCAAAAACATTATAAGGACAATATTCTTGAGAGGTTCAATGTGGGGGATTCCGGCCTAGCTAGAATTCAATGACATCTTTTAATCTAAAGGTGTTGCCCATTTTTAAAACTCAAAGAATATTGGGCATCTTATGTGTTTAATGACAGGCGTCTGACCTGATTTACAACTTAAAGTCAGGTGGGGACCATTTGAGTAATTATTACATGAGTACTATGATTGAATTATAGAAGATATCCAACTGCTATCAAATGATAGAGTAATGTAAATACGGATTCTTATATGTATAAGAATCTAGATCCACTAGAGCGGATGTATTTACGCTAAGTGGGAAGCTATGTCTTAGAAATCTTGAAAGTATTTTAAACAGACGCTTATAGCTAAATCTATGATGAAATATGAATTTATCATTTTTAGATAAATTTATAGAATATGCGGGATATTTACGTTAATTCGTAAAGGACATACCAACATGGCGTAAACCGGTAACGGCCATATTTATAAAGTGTGATAGTTAATTGAATTTTGACAGAGCTCATATCAAAATGTAAAACGGTAAGTCGAGACATATTCATCATAGACGGTGATTGGTACGACAACTACTCTCAAATAGAGTTATCACTATTGACTACGTAAAGTCAATGGATAACATCGCGGATCCGCTTACGAAAGGTTTAAGCAGAGAGTTGGTTAGAGAGTCATCTAAAGGAATGTGACTAAAGCCCTTAAAGGAATGAGTTTCTATGAAGGAAAACCTAACCCAGTTGATTGGATATCCTAAGAGCTGGGTTCAACAGGACAACCTAATCATAGAAATATGGGGAAGTCACGTCAATATGGGGTGTTACTTAAAGTTATAACATCTTAGTCTATTCCTATAACAATTGTGACTTGTTGAGGTTAAACATATGACTTTAATGATTCAGGATAAAATCACAAAGCATAATGATTCAAGATGAAATCGCAAAACATATGTTTTTAATGATTCAGGATGAAATAACCTATGTGAGAGAGAAGTGGGGTCGCTTTGAAGGGAATTATAGGGGGCACAATTCCTAAGAGCTCTTGCAGAACTAGGCTAGTGTTCATGACTATAACGAGCACGACTATGAGGACTTGACAAAGTCAGGGAGACTCTTGTGTGAGTGTGTATTGTCGTCTACGTAAATAAATATTGAGTTCAAGGACATCGCATCTACTTAGATCTAGGAGACTAAGTGCATCTCACAAGGGAAGGTTCAAAGAGTCACACGTACCTATCCTATGCAGGACTCAACCGCAGAAATTTCGCCAAAACTTTCTTGTGTTTTCGACCGATTTCTATTCATGTGGGGGATTGTTGGAAAAATAGTATATTTTATATATGTTTATGTCCAAAATGGAGATAATATGAATGAGATATCGTGTCTCAAAGTGGGACACGCGAAACACAAAATATGAAAATCTATTTTAAGAATGGATGTAAACTTATCAAATAAGTTTGTACAAAATATTTTGTGTCATTAAAAGATATGCAAATCTTTTTTTGTTAATAAAAGATTTACTTAAGTTGGGCAGTTATTTATCTTGAAAAACAAGACAACGTTTTCACTATAAATAGAGGCCTAGTCTCATTCATTTTAGACAGAACTAAATATGCAGCTCCATAGAAACCAAGTTCCAGCAATCCTTTCGATCGGAAATATACGACTGCTTTCGTGATTTTTCAGGCAAGCTTGTCATGTCCGGCTGTACAACAGCTTTGGACGTTGTATCCTGGGAAACATACGGCGAATCTGTTTTAAGGGAATCGTGTTAAACACGAGCCTCGTTCCACGACCTTTTACTGCTTTTGTTTACTTATCGTTATATAGTATATGTCTTCTGCTTCTACCCCTTTCTGTTATTTATTTTCTGTTAATTTATTTTATTGTATTATAATTCGATTTTATTAATAAAAGTGTAACAGTTTCCCAACAAACCAATCCCGAGTATACCAATATGCTTCGAACATCATCAACAACCACACAAAAAAAACCTAAACCGGTCGTAAAACCAGTTAGAGTTTATTAGTGGGATAAAGCACCACGACACAACCAAAACAACAAGTATATGATTAATAAACCCTAAATCGTCCTTCGAACAATTTAGGATTATTCTAACACGTTTTAAGCACCAGCAGACGATTTGAATTAAAGTGAATGTATAAACCCTAACTAGAATGAAGCCCTAATATTCAAGAAAACTAGACAGATTAAGAATACGTATCAATAGAATGTAATCATAAACGATACACACCACTAAGGTTTTGAGAATGGTCGCTTTTCTTACCAGAAAGAAAAAAGGTTTTTTTTTTAGCAATTAACGGTTAAATGTTAACAGGTTTAAAATGTACAATATTTAAACTCTTTGATTTAGCTAACTAGCTTAGGTAACAAGTTTGACATACAAGCGTAAAGTAAAACCCCATCTTCATTTATCAACACAAGTTCTACATCTACATGACTAAATATAATACATGCATATTGATTGATACAAAGATCGGTACCATTCTAATATCACTAATACGAACATCATCACATGAAACCAGTTAACCAGTGAAGGACGCAGACATCGGTATGCACTTTATGAAAATTGAGAATTTTCTTTTCCGAAGTACAGCAACCTACCCGGTAGGGTGCCATTATTGGTCTTGCCTGACGAGGGATGAAAATATTATTCCTAAGGGATGAACTTTGTTTTTTTGTGATTTTGTTTTCTGTTTTTCGATGTTAGGACCACCGGGCATGCGTTGTGTTACGTTCTTCATTTTCATTTTCGTCTTCAGGCTTTGTTGCTGGCTGTTTAGCTGTGCATAACTGAATCCAATAGAAGACATTATTGATTGATTCGCTGTGTTTTGTGGCTTGCAAAATCTGAGTGTAAAGAACATGGAAATTGTTTTGGTATTTATAGGGAGAAGATATAAAGGGCCAATGGTTATCGCAATCCATGGGCTGATTGCTAAACATATACTCCATTATAATTAAAAGGATTATCTATCCACTTTTGTTCTAATGTTTTAAAAAAGGTTAACTGTAAGATTCCAAGAAGAAAAAGTAAAAAGATAATCATTTTTAAATATCTATAAGCATTACTTTTTCCGTTTCAAAATAGATACAGTTTTAAATTTTATGTTGTTGCAAAATAAATGTTAATTTTGTGTTTCAACTAATTAAAAGTGATTTTAGTATGTAAAAATGATCCTTTGTTGATGGAAAGTAAAGTTAGTGAGACCTTAAAATTTTGCGCAAAATGAAATGAATAATTACTTTAAGATAGACGAAGCGTAATGTTGTTAACAAGTGTAAAAGAATGGATAATCATAGTATGGTCGGCAAAGTCGGTAGGTACAAAAATTGAAATAAAGTTGACGGTAACTAACTACCGTTTATATGTAGAAATGTTAGTATGAATACTTAATGGAAGCCTACTTTAGGGTTTACCTTAGATAGAGATATCATTTGTCTATGTATGATATCTTTGTTTAGATATGATTGAATATTGTTGTTGTTAGTATGACTAATGATGTTTAACATGGGATTTTTTAAGTGCATTCATTATGATTAACTTTTATAAAGATTTATAATAATGTCACATCATCTTACAACATTAATTAATAAACTATTTTATGTTATAGATCTTTCTTCACACACATAGACTTGTATAAAGCTTTATAAAAATCTCATTAATTCAAATGCATTAAATTTAAAAGAGATCCAAGACCTTTTTCATTCCATATTAGCATAAACCTCATCTCCACTATAGTTAAGAAAATGATAAACCCCTTCACCATTTTATAAACCTTTTCATAAACCACTATAGTGAATGCTCTAAAGCACATGTTTGAAAGTATTAAATAAGCTGAATTAATCACTAAAATAAAATTATTTTCAAATAAAATAAAGTTAATCATGATAATTATAAAAGAATTAGAAAATAACTAATCTAAATTAACATTTAAACATGATAGTTTAAGTTTATTAATTCTATTTAATAAGTCTTATGGTGACACAAGTTTAAAAAACTTGTTTAACATCTTCATTTTGATCACATTATTATTTGCTACAACTATCGTCACACAAGAGAAAAATTAATTTTAGTTGACCATATTTTCGGTTAGATTATAAAAAAAAGATCTTCTCATGTTTAAATGAACATGAAAGATAATGTTTTGTTTTATAAGATTGTATATTTAAATTAAATAATCAAATGACATGAGATGATCCTTACCCTTAGATTATTACTTTGGAACATGTGATATGTTTATTGATCGAAGGTACGTGGCATGAATACATAGATAAGAACTGAGGCCCCAAGATTTATAATATCATTAGAGGATGGTCCATCAAGATTCCAGATATCCCATTATCAACCATTAACTGTCGATCACTCAGTTTCTTGATCTGAATTTTTTTTTTAACATAGATCTGAAATTATTATTATTATCATCATCATTTTTTGATATTTAAAGTGTACCTCTACGGACCTTTATTTAATTTATAAAAGATTCTCAATGAGAAATCAGCACTTTGTTTTTTATTTATTTCGAAACCATATATGGATGTCTTTTGTTTTCAAATTACTATATATAATAAATGCAAATGTATATCAATGTTCAATGAAATTATATAATGTTCAAGAAGATTAGGATATTGCTGCTTAAGTTCTATAAAAACTTAATTCGTAACTTTTTAGATTTTTAGTTTTTGGTTCAAGAAAAGTAAGATCAGATCGGATCGGATCTTAAGATCTTATAGTCAAGATCGAGATCCTATAAGATCTTAAGCTTGCAAAAATCCTACGTAAAATCGGGAACATTTTTGCTTTGTAATATCGTAAAACCGTAAGATCCTAAGATTGAGATCATGATCTTAAATATGTTATATGTAACCTGGAATTCCATAAAATCGGTAAAACTAACATGTATATATGTGATCACGTTTCGGTAATACATGGTGTGGATGGATTAATGGTTGTCCTAAATCTGTCATGGGATCGATCCTCGTTGGTGGTCGGCCGACCTTGGAGTTCCAGTTTCATAAAGGTTTAAAACAGGGAGATCCTTTATCTTTTTTTTATTCATTATGGTTATGGAAAGCTCACATCTTTCTTTTGGTGGAGTTTTGAATGCAAACCTATACAAGGGAGTTACACTTGATGATTATTTGACGAATTCCCATTTGTTCTATGATGATGATGCAGTTTTAGTAGGCAAATGAGAAGCTTCAAACCTTAATATAATTGTTAAGGTATTGAAGTGTATTTTTGAAAGTCCCAATTAAAACGTCTCTTAGGAAATATGACACTTATCTTTTAAACAAATAACACAAGTAATAACTTTTTAATCGTGTAATTCTTTATTGATATAATCAAAGTATTACAAAGTGTTATGGATCACACTTGTTAAATGACAATGTAAGGTTACCCTTTGAACAAGTAAACTTGACAAAGTATCAAGTTTACAAGCGAACTTGTATAGTCCCGCTGATGGGATTAGCTGACTATTGTGTAAGTTCGACAAAGGAGTAAATGCTTATAATAACGACAACAATAAAAATGATAGCATTTACTCCTTACAACATTTCCTATTTATAGTGATATGAGGTAATATCCTTAGTGAAGGTAGTTGGGACGTGTCAAGAATCCTATGATGGAAGTACATCTGCATTTAATGCATCTCCATTCTTGGAAATATCTCACCCATACTTTTGTGAACAGTTGTGCCAACTGTTCACAACTTTCACCAACTCGTACTTCAGTTCAGGCTTTAATTCAAAGGACACTTTGTCCTGCCAGTTTGCTTTATTGAATTATCCCGCCTAAACTTCACTTAAAGAAACTTAAGTTCAGCTTGCTCTTATTCAAAGGGGTAATAGGATCATCAGGGTATTGCCTCCCCTGACTCTCCTTAAAACCATCAACGTATTCCTTTTACATACCAGCTGATATCCATCCCAGCTGACGAGTATCTCTTCAAGTAATATTTGACTTCCTTGACGATGTCTCTGACTTAAATACGTCTAAGGTTGCTCGTTGAGGCTTTGCACTCAGCGAGTCCTTCATTGCTCGTTGATGACTATCAGTGAGTCTTCAATACTTAACCTAATTTATGTTTAAATCTAGGTAGAGATAATTGGGCACTGAATTGGCCCAACAATCTCCCCCTATTTAATATAAATTATGCTAAGTAAAAAATTATTATAAGTGAGTACACAACTTCTTCTAACACATAATTAACAAAGAAATTGTCAAAAGAAATCATTCATTCATTACATTACATTACATTCAGTCCATGCCATCTAGATTATTTTTCAACAATTTCCATAGCTTGTACAAATTAGGTCAAGACTCGATTTCATAAATCAATTCATCATAAACCTGTTGAGCATATTCAGAGTCCACTTTGATCAGATTCTGAATCCTGGTTAGCTAAGGAGTGCTTGCCAGACAGTACTCACTTCTTCTTTAAAAGACCAGATCAAAATTGCGATTGTATACGAAGATTCCTGCTTCAGGTTCTTTGATCACCATACTAGCTTTTCTAACCACTCCCTGAGATAAAGTTAAGTTCCTCTGCATACCATCTACAACTATGTTCTCCTTGTCAAATACCTCATGAATAAGTTTAATCATCCTCTTTCTTTTCTTATCTAATTTTTTCTCTACTAAAGGAAATTCAAAGGCTATTAGTTATGGTGAAGAAGGAACACCAAGCTTACCAACCTGAGTAGCTACCCACTGAAACTTGGCCTTTAAGTTCTTAAGTAGCTGATCATTGGACTTAGTGTGTGTTCTGGATGCGAGAGCATATACCTCCAGCCATTCAGTGAAACCCAGCTTCTTGAGTAGAAACTTTGCATATACCATGAGATTCAGAGGCTGATTGTTCCTTATAATCCTCCTGGTGGCTTCCTTGGTGGAGTTGTTTACCCTGTAGCTGAACTTGGTTATGGGCAGAGGATCATCCCTAAAGTTGATACAATGATTGTACTTATCCATTATCTTTGCCCTTTTGGCCTCATATGCTGCTAACTCAACAACCTGAGCTTTTAGTTCTTGAGAAGTCATCACCCTTTTCAGTTTCTTCTCAGACTTCTCTTCTTCAGCTTTTAAATCAGCTAACATCTTGATTTATTCTAGTTAAGCTTTAGCATCTTCAAGAGTCAACCGACCTTCTCTAGCAGTACTGAATTGTTGAAGGTTTGGCAATTTGGGGTCTGAGCCTCCTTCTTCCAAGAGAGGCATAAGTTGATTCAATTGATCCTCCTTAATGGTATGGGCTATGCCTTTTCCTTTGTCATCCTTTCTTGGAAGAGAAGTAAAAGTGAATTCAGAATATCCTTAGTTGAACAAGTTAGCTATAAATTACTTATATGGTATGTTTTCAATGATGGTTGGCCTAATGGAGTTCAGAGGTGTTTGAGCAGGAATGGGAATATCTATGACAACCTTAGGCTTCTTGGATGAAGGTTTAGCAAACATTGAGTGAATAACTATGGCAGCGGATATGGAAGGTTCAAGGTCAGATGCAGGCTTCTCCCCCTGAGATGAAGCCGGATCCTTCATAGTTGGTTCAGATTTTGATTGAGCTTGTGGTTGTGCTTGTGCTTAAGACCCCTTCTCCCCTTTAGTTGCAGCACTGTTAGGTGGTGCCACTGAGTCTACAAGTCACATAAGTTAAGATAAGTTCCATAAGTTCATGGAGATCAAAAGCATTCTTTTTTACTCTGCTTTGCAAATGCTAAGTATTTATAACCATGATGTGCCTAGGCACTTGGATAGAAGGAGGTGTGAGTCAGTTTCTATAGTAGCAGAAATATTTAAGTTATCATCTTGAGTATGTGCCTTGTCAACCAACTCATCAATCATATTATCAGCGGTAGCCTCATCAGCCACTGATAGCTCTTTAGCATGTTCAGATTCATCTTCATCAGCTTCATCAAACATTGATAGCTCTTTAGCATGTTCAGAGGTGTTTGAGCAGGAATAGGAATATCTATGACAACCTTAGGCTTCTTGGATGAAGGTTCAACAAACATTGAGTGAATAACTATGGCAGTGGATATGGAAGGTTCAAGGTCAGATGCAGGCTTCTCCCCCTAACATGAAGCCGGATCCTTCATAGTTGGTTCAGATTTTGATTGAGTTTGTGGTTGTACTGAATTGTTGAAGGTTTGGCAATTTGGGGGCTGAGCCTCCTTCTTCCAAGAGAGGCATAAGTTGATTCAATTGATCCTCCTTAATGGTCTGGGCTATGCCCTTTTCCTTTGAAGCATTAATTCCAAGTCAGAATCAACTTTTGTCATTACTTGATCAATAATTAAAGAACCAGCTCCTCGATCAGCATCAACATTCAACTTAGGGTCCCCCTTCCCTATAAACTTATCTCATACTCAGTGTCAAAAGGGTTCTCCTCAGCATGCCCATACAAATCTTTAAAGGTTACATTACCCAACGATGTGATCACATGCTCATTTACAACCTCCTCAACAATAGATTTATGTATATGCATAAGATGGTTAGTTGAAAAAGGTAATTTTGTAATGAAGTTGAAGATCGCGAGTACGCTGCCCTTAAGAAGACTGAGTGTGATTATTCAGTCCCTCAAAGGTCTAAGACCTTAGGACTCTTTTTATTGTGATTCAATGACCTTTGAGGCTGAATGAAGTTCGGGCACTCAGAGGTCTAACTTTCATGTGCAGGATGTTGTTGGTCCTTCCAAAGTCTAAAGTTTTTAGGGTCAACATTAGGCGTTATAAACCTAGCGTATCATTCCTTGGTTCAGACTTAGAGTGTACATAAGATATAGATATGGATGTGCTGACTCTGACTCACTAAATGGTCGGGGGTAGCCCTTAACTTCACCCATCTCTCATAGAGAAGTTTGAGAGTGGTTGCTTGTAGTACCCCTTATATTTAAATTTAACATGTTTACCTATTTTGCATCACAGCTTAGAGCGTGTCCTATCTCTCCTACCTTTTTGGAGGCATTTATACTCTTGGTGGAATCAGCGGTGGCTACTGGTTCCTCAGCATGCTGAGTATCAGCAACTTGTATGATTGGAGATGATTTCCTGACAATCTTTGATGTTTTGGGTTTAGAAGAAGCTGGGTTTTTCTTCTTCTTAGAATTCTTGTTAGTTGGTGCTTTGGGCTGATTGACAGGCTTTACAGAGGTCCCGAACAAGGAATTATCAGTGGTATCATCATCATTCACTCCCCAGAGAGAAGGATCAAAGACTCTTCAGGCATAGAAGAAAGTTTTGCCACTTTTAGCGTATAAGAAGTTAAAGGAACTTCTGATGCAGATGGTTTCTTGAAAGAAGTGGCTAAAATCTGGTGATGTTTAAAAGTTTTAAGTTTATCATTCTTGTAATTGTTTCCCAACAGATGTTCTATGATAAGGACAAATATCGCGTATAGTAGATATTTGGTTCTCTTCCCTTCTTGCCAGTTGTTAATTTGACAACTATATCAGAGAACAAGATATTGCTAATGTTAATATCCAAACCCCAACACAAGCTGTATGCAATCATTTGTTGGTTGATTTTCAACTAATCGTGAGACCCTTGCATAACTTTTAAACATTTGACTATATACACCATAAGAACCCTCTATGTCAGTGAGAAATATCTCGTTCTCAACGGAGACGAATTGACAAGATCAATGGATGAAATAAAGGTATCTTTCTCATCAACAAGTCTTAGAGTTACTAAACCAGCTCTCACAGTCTCCTTTGGTGGTAAATGGGCATAATTCTCATAGTACTTTAAGCCAATGATGGAAAAAAATCATCAAGGTTAAAGGATAGTGGTTTATCAAACAGGAGATAGAGAGAGAAAATTATTGTTTTTGTTGAATCATCTACCTCAGCGGTATAACAAAATTCCTTAAGGTACTTTGAGTAATATGCTGAAGGTTGTTTGATTAAAGCTATAGAGATGCAACAGTTTGATAAAAACTAAAGCATGGGATGGTATAAAGCTTCTTTAGACTCCAATAATGCAATTCCATTGTTAAAAGCAATGATACCATCCTCACATTTAAAATTGACATTTGAACCAGGTGTGAGTTGTTTTGGTTGTTGTTGTACAGATGATTCAAAAGCCATTGTTGTTTAAAAATGAAATATTTGCTTCGCGTCATGAAAATGGTTTTGGGAGAGATGATGAAATGGTGTTTTTAGGGTTTTGATTTGGAAAAGTGAAGTGTGTGTGAAAAGAGTGAATAGTTTATAGCATAAAAATGTTTTATATTTTGAAAATAAAAACGGTTTGAGTTCCGAATTAAATGCGTAGAGGTAAAACTGTCACAAAACGTGGGCCCTTTGCCCCTTCGTGCACTATAAAAATCCTACATTTTTCGAGAAAGTTGGTAGCCTTTTTCAGAATATCCGAATTAAAGATTAGAGAATGTTTGTCTTTCAACTTAAATGTAACTATTCAGTTACCTTAAAGACATTAAATAAGGATCACTTAAATCCTTTTTCTTATCAGAGACTTCTTTTTCGATATTGAGCATACCTAACTCAGCGACCAATCAAGTAAAGTTAGGCTCAGCTATAGGTTTTGTAAAAATGTCAGCTAGTTGCATATCAGTAGGTAAAAAATGAAGCTCAATATTGCCTTTTAAAATGTGGTTCCTGATGAAGTAATACCTTATGTCAATATGTTTTGTCCTAGAATGCAACACTGAATTGTTTGAAATGGCAATGACACTTGTAATATCACAAAAGATAGACACCTTGTCATAGAGAACATCGTAGTTAGCCAGCTGACTTTTAATCTAGAGTACCTGAGCTCAGCATTCAGCAGCAACGTATATAACTTCAACTGATGACATGGCAACATAGCTTTGCTTCTTTGCACTCCAACATACTAACTTTCCATCAAGTATTTGACAACCCCTGAGGTACTCTTCCTATCTAGCTTACATCCAGCGTAACCTGAGTCTGAGTATACTTTCAGGTCAAAGCACGATCCTTTTGGATACCAGATCTAGATTTGGAGTTCCTTTGAGATACCTGAAAATACTTTTTACAGCTACAAGGTGGGATTCCTTGGGGTTAGCTTGGTACCTAGCATAGAGACATATAGAGAATTAGATATCAGGTTTGCTAGCTATTAGATACATAAGTAACCCTATCATGTCTCTGAACAAAGTCTCATTAACAGAGACCCCTGATTCATCAGGGCCCAAATTGTTTGGGGGAAGCATAGGGCATTTCACTAAGGTACTATCAGTTATATCATACTTTTTAAGTAAATCTTTATCATATTTTTCTTGACAAATAGAGATTCTTATGAAATCTTGTTTAATTTGAAAACCTAGAAAATAAGTTAATTCATCCCTCATACTAATTTCATATTTTTTAGTCATTGGCTTGGCAAATTGTTTACTAAGCTTGTCACTGGTTGACCCAAAGATGATATCATCTACATACATATGTAAAATTATGACATCACTTTTAGTTTTATAAGTAAAAAGAGTGTTGTCAATGGTACCTCTCACAAACTTGTGATGAATAAGGAATTTTGAAAGAGTTTCATACCATGCTTTGGAAGCTTGTTTCTGCCCATAGAGAACTTTATCTAGCTTACACACATGGTTGGGAAATTCACTACTTTCAAACCTAGGTGGTTGTTGAACATACACTTCCTCTGAAATTTTCCTATTCAAAAATGCACTTTTCACATCCATATGATATACCATGTATGCAACATATGCAAGAAAGATCCTGATGGCTTCAAGTCTTGTAATATGTGCAAAGGTTTCATCGTAGTCAATCCCTTCCTCTTGTCTGAACCCCTGAGCAACCACCCTTGCTTTGTTCTTGATAATAACCCCATTCTCATCCATCTTGTTTCTAAAGATTCATTTGGTCCCAATGATTGTTTTACCATAAGGCACAGGACCAATATCCAAACATTGTTTCTTTCAAATTGATTCAGCTCTTTTTGCATTGCAATAATCCAACCTTCTTCTTCAAGTGCTTCAATCAGCTTCTTTGGTTTAATTTCTGAGATAAAGTTAACATATAGGCATTCATGGGTTAATGCAGCTTCAGAGTCTCTGATTCTACTTCTAGTGGTTACACTAGCCTGAGGTTCACCTAGAATGTTAACTAGATCGATGTGTTTCTCTCTTGACCATCTATCTTGTGGAACATAAAGGTTAATGAATACTTCAGTTGATGGTGAAATGTTTTTTGGTAAGGGTTCACCTTCGCTGATAGTGATGTTTTGAGGTTCAGAGACACCAATAAAAGTCTCACCTGGTTCAAAGTCATTAGCTCGTTTAGAGTTATCAGGTTCAACAAGATGATCATCATCTATTGAGAACTCATGTAATTCATCAAGTGAGTTGATGACTTAATCAGTGGGTATGATAGGATCAGGGATAATGATGTTGTTTGTGGAAAAAGAATCATATGCAGGGACATAAGGAAATAAATCATCTTTGCCCGTGCCTTGAGATACTTTGCTTCTTGGTATTAGGAATTCATCATCAGGGAAGGATCTATTTTCATTGAAGTTGATTTCTTTACCTTTTATGCTAGATTGAGTGATTTCTTCATCATCTTCATTGAATGTAACATGACAGGATTTTTCCATTTCTTGCCTTCTGATGTTGAATACCCTGAATGCTTAAGCCACTAGAGAGTAGCCAAGAAAGAATCCATCATTAGCCTTTTTATCAAACTTTCTTAGGTGGTCTCTGTGATTGTGAATGTGCACAAGACAACCAAATAAATGAAAGTAGCTAATACCAGGAGATCTTCCTCTGAACACATCATAAGCTATCTTCCCATGTCTTTTTACAATGATACATCTGTTTTGAGTGTAGTAAGTATTGTTTATAGCCTCTTCCCAAAATTGTTTAAGGAGATTTAAACTATTTAACATAGTCCTAGCTGCTTCAATCAGGGTTCTTTTTCTTCTTTCAGCTACACCATTTTGTTCAACGGTATAAGGAGATGAATTTTTTTGGTAAAATCCTTTTTCATTACAGAATTCTTCCAATGTGCGGTTTTTGAACTCAGTTCCATTATCACTTCTCATCTCCTTTACCCTTACTTCTATTTAGATTTTCTATCTATCTGATAAAAGACATGATGCAATCAGCTGCATCACTCTTTTTCTTTAGACAAAATACCCAAGTGTACCTAGAGTCATTAGTACAAATCTAGGATTTCGTCACACATGCTATTTTTTGAACGGCCACACAGTCAGATATTTATGTGACTAAATGTACCAAGATAAAATAAACAACCACACTTGAACTCATTTTGTGTGACCATTTTAGAATTTCATTGTCACACATTTGAATATTTATGTGACTAGACTTAACTGGTAATTTTTTGTTGATTATTTAGTCACTTATAATTTGGGACGTGTGACAGATACAAATAAGTTTGAAACCTTAGTCACACTTTATATATACATATGTGACAAATATATGTCATACAATTGAATAGTGTGACCAAAATCCGTATATGGTCACATGAAGTAATTGTGTATGTGGCTAAATCATATAGTCAAGTTTGTCACACATTATTTAAAAGTGACTGCTATTTTTTGCTGAATATTTAGCCACATATGAATTTGAAATGTGTGATAACTGAAAAGTAAGTTTGAAGCATTAGTCACGATATACATTTAAAAGTGACAAATATATGTCACACACTTAACAGATGACCAAATTCATGATATGGTCACACAAACCATAGGCATACATGATTAAGTGTAACCAAATTCGATACATATGGTCACGTAAGTTAATATGTGTGTCTAAAGTTTAGTGTGTGTTTGCTTGTCAAAACCTAATGTGTATAGTCACATTTAATTGTAGCATGATCATGTGACTATAGGCTTTACAATAGTCACACCATATCACAAATGTGTATCTAATAATATGTTTATGGCCCACCATTATAAGGGTATTCTATAGTGACCATACATTCAAATATACCACTCTATTGTGAAAATCATGTGGACTATTAATTAAGCAAAATGTGCACTCAATTATCATTACCTTGATATTTAGTCACATTGAGTGTTTGTGTGACTAAATCAAGATGTTATATATGGTCACATGAAGAATTTATTTAGGTGTCTAAATCATAGAGTCATATTTTTTCACACATTATTTAAGTGTAGTCACAATTCGATACATATGGTCACACATTTCTGATAACTTATGTAATTTTGAGGGGTTAGATATGGGATTTTATAGTCTATCTAGTTTGAGTCTAATTTGATATTCACTACATGAATTAAGTTCAGACTATTAGTTTGAGTCTAATTTGATGTTGAACCCAATCCTAGATCGTTCTTCTGTACAGAGTATGTTACCTTGGATAAATCCAAACTAACAATGATAGAAACTTTGTTAATACTAAAGAGTATGCGGAATCTAACTCTTCAATACTTTAGAAGAATCAATGAAACAGTAACAATTAATTGAACAATAAGAAAACCAAAAAGCTCCAATATATTAATACGATCCCCCCTCTCCACTCCTAAATAGTGATAGGGTTTACAAACAACCTTGAAGCTCTAACTATGAATTTAACTATATGAATGAGATCTCTATTTGATACGTGCTAAACTAGATACCCTAGGGTCTCCTTTTATACACCAAAGAACCCTAATAGGTTTACAAAATGTATTACTAATCAAAGCTTATCTCTTCCTATTCGATCTCATCCATAACTGATAAGCAGTACTAACTGCTACATAACAGCACTAACTTATACAAAATATACTAACATACTAAAAGTACTAACTTACAAAGACAGTATTAATATTTACTCTAACAGCACTAACTACTTGGAGTAAATTCTTCAAAACTTCAACAGCAGCGAAATCTTCAACTAGCAGCACTAATCTTTAACTGACAGTAGTAACTCTGAACCAACAGCAGAAACTCTAAAACTAATATAAAGCCTTTACATCCTAACAATCCCCCCCTAAACTTGATATTTACCTTGTCAATCATCAAGTTTCTTCATATGCAACATCTTGATCATGAGGAGGATGTATCCAAACACATCTTTACTTCACATTTCATCTATCTGCTTCTGAATAAACCTAAGTAAGTCAAAAGCAGCTTCACTTTCAGATTCAGCTGTCAATCTCAAAACTAACATCTTCTCAAGAGTTTCTTTTGTAAGTGGATACTTTCTTTCTGCTAGCATGTGAAACTCAGTACCATCTTCTAGCATCAAAATATGAACTCCACAGTTTTCATACAAATTCCAGCTTTTAAGAATCCAATCTTCTTGATTCTTCCAGAGTTCATCAACTGCATTTGCCTCAAACATAGTCTTTAAGTCACCCCACAGAATTAGATCAATTCCCTCGGGAGTTGTTGTTTCAAATCTCTGCATCACTAGACTATGTAACTCAAGAAAGTCCATCCTATCAAACCTTGAAACCATTTCAGTGAAAGTCTTGATATATCTTGAACTTCCATCAGCTCTAAAAACTCTGTAAATAGTCATGAGGTCTCCCATTATCCTATCCATTATAAGAAAATTTAGACTTCCAATCAACAATGTGATACCTCTTGTCAAGAACTTCCATAAATCAATTTGCTTCTTCTTCATTAGGAACATACTCAGAAAAGTATTTAGTGTTCCTTCCTCCTTATAAGATCAGCATCAGTCTTTTGCCTTTTAGAGCTCTTCTTCATCCTAATCCTTTACTTTCTCTTATTTGTACTGTCCACATCTTTATTACTGCTTTCCTCTTCAGCTTTAGTGTTCAGGTCTTTAATCATCCTTTCATCTTCTTCATATCCAATAGGAACAAAAGTATCTACCAGCTCCTTTTCCTTATTGTAAAGACCCTGAATCTCTTCAAAATCTCTATGCTTCAGTTGAGCATGAGTAAACCTACCTGTTTCTTAGATAATCATCATTAGTTTCTTAACTTGACTTTGTAGGTGTTTTGCTCCTGATAGCCTCAAGCTCTTTCTACTGCCACTGTTTTCTTCCTATTCTTAATGAATTCCTGCTTAGCAATTCTTTCCCTCTCTTCAACCGTCACTTTTTTGGATTCTCTTCAAGAGACATTCTAGCACTAATTCCTGAACAGCATCAATCTGTGCTTGAACATCATCAATATAAATTTTTACCAGCAAGAAAGTAGCATAGAAGCTTCTTCTTCCAGTTTAACCTGAATCTTATCATGAAGATCTTTAGCAACTTGTTCATCATGTGCAGATAGATCCTTTATTTTCACTGGCTTTTCAGATTCAATCATTATTGCTTTGCCTTCGAAAGAACTTATGAATGAAACTGCTGTTTTCTGTGTAACTGAAGGCTCTTGAATAGTAATCCCTTTAGCCTTTGGTTTTGTAGTTGTAACTGTTGTAGCAGAGTTTAAAATAGGGATAGTTGTAACCACTTTAGGCTTAGAAGTCTTCAATTCAGCCAATGCTTCAGCCATTGTCATGTCATTGTCTGTTAATTCCTTAGCAGCAGTACTAACAGGCAATAGTTAGACTATCAGTAGTAACTAGTGAACTAACAGTAGTAACTGCACTAACTTCAACATCAAGAGCAACACTAACACCAGTTTCTGCTGGCTTCATAACTACTTTTTCACCAACAAGATCAGCAGTTGTATCAAAAATCAGATCATCATCCAGCCTCTGAGTCTCATCCACCAAAGAAATCTCAACATCAATATCAGAAATCATCCCCCCCTGTTTGGATGCATTCTCCTCGGCACCCAAACTAGCTTCCTCTGAAGATTCCACTCTGGTTGTAGAACCAATCTTTCGTTAATCTTCGTAAGAACGAGGTTTTGACTTTCTTCTTTTCTCTAGCTTTTTAACTCTCTTCTTCAAACTTAAAATTTCAGTAGCTTGAGCAAGCTTGTCCTTCTCCAAAGAATCAACCTTCCTCTGCAAACTTGTACACAAAGCCATCAATTCAGCTAGTTGCAGACTACCCTCTTCACTTCTAGGTGGGTTAACACCAGTGAGAGGTGAATCATGGGGTGATGAGTAAGTAGGTTCTTGTTCAAGGGAATCATGAGGTGTAGATGGCTGGTCTTGTGGTTCAGATATGGAAGGAGCACTTATGGTGGCTGGTTGCTCTTCAGCAACAGGCATCTCAACATCTTTATCTGCTTGAGTTTTGAGGTTGAACCAACATATTGTCAAATAAAGGATCTCATTCCCAGAAAATCCTTTTACCAACCTCTCTCATATTTGCAAACACCCTTCGAAGAGAGTAGGAATGCATAACTTTGTGTAGATGGCTGGTCATACTCATCCATTGTTGTCCTAAAAATACTTGTATAAACCGTGGATACATCAAAAACTTAGCTGAACTGTCCACATTTTTGACCATGCTTTCAAAAATATACTTTGAAAAATTGAATTTTCTGCCTGTGGCTAGGCAGATGACAGCAGAGGCCATGGTACTGCTAAATTCATTCCATGCAGTCCTCTTGGCACTCAGGCATTGTATAAGGGTGTGGATTAGAAACTTCCATTGTGGAGCAAAGAAGGCCTTGTAGAATGTCAGCTTTGGTGGAGGTTTTTCATACCCCATTCTGGCAAAGGTTTTTTTCTTCAAAAATATCATTATTTGGCAGAC
Organism: Tanacetum coccineum; assembly: GCA_026074375.1. NCBI lineage: Eukaryota > Viridiplantae > Streptophyta > Magnoliopsida > Asterales > Asteraceae > Tanacetum > Tanacetum coccineum. Next base: position 21,169 of record BQNB010021215.1, on the reverse strand, counting down.
ATTCAACCCCTTCAACATCTTCCAGATGAAGAATCTTCTTCTTATGAATTGACTTTTTTAAAAAACAAACACCTTTTTGCCATCAATTAGGGCTTGTAACTGAACCACGCCATTTACTGTCTTTACTTTGGCCGTAGACCAAAATTGCTTGATACATGACACATATATGGTGGGATTAACGGTTAAAGCATATCTGATTGTACTTGCGTTGAGAAAATCCAAGATTTGATCAAACCCTTCACTAGCATCTGATTTGGACAGATATGTGACCATGTTATGAGTGTCAGCGAACGTTAGAGATGCCATTGGTGCTGGGTTTTGATGATGATTTATGAAATTGAGTAGGGTTTATGATTAGAGAGAGTATGTAAGTATGAAATCGATCAAGTGAATGATTTAAACCCTTAATCGAAAAGTTATATGAAACGTCTCTCAGCAGTAGTAACTTAAACCCAGCAGTAGTAATATATTCACTAGCAGTACTAACTATGTACTTGCAGTAGTAATATTTTTACACAAGCAGTACTAACCACTTGGTATATTTTCCTTGAAGATCATCAGCAACACTATCTTTACTTGAACAGCAGTAACTCTAACTTGAACAACATTAATCTTCAACATCATCAAGAAGACTTTTAATCCCAACAGTGTTTTAGTTTACATTTTGTTACAGGTTTTGATCTACATGATGATGTTTGCGGCATAATTTTATTCTTCATGTGCTAAGCGATGTTGGGGGCTTATTGTAGATTGCAGATACTGGTTTATGCTCCCCTAAAATTTCAGTAAGTGATGTTTTTTATTACATTATAAAGACAATAGTATAAAGGCCTTTGTATTAGTGATTTGAATGTGTTAAATAATGACAGTGTCACCTTGTTTATGAGTTCTGAGTTTTGTTTTCATATTAGATATTGTGCGAATGCTAATGTATAAATACAAGTATGAACTAACCTAATGCAAGTGTAGTTAATGTTTATGTCATATTAACTACACTTGCATTGGCAGCTTAAGCAAGATACAATATATACAAACACATCAACCAAACCTGAAGTAAACAATTAATAGATAAATTGAAATCCTTTACAAGAGTATTTGCAGCAAAACAAAAGCTTAAATAGGTTCTGCAGACAAACATAAATCCTTAAACAGAGTGTGACAACTTGAGCATGACATGCTTCACTTGGATTTTCGTATAACAATACCTTCACAATCGGTTCGATAGTAGTCATTTTGTGATTCATTACCCAAGTCACGTCGATTTACACGTGGCAATATGTTATCATTGTGCTCGTGAATGACTGTACTAAATTCCTCATCGACTTCGTCATATGTATCTTTGTAATTCTTGGTAGGTGTTCTAAAGACAATAGACAATTTTTTATCTATCTAGTCTTTCACATAAAACACTTGTCGTGCTTGTGAGGCTAATATGAATGGATCATCCTTGTGGCCTAAACTATTCAGGTCTACCAATGTATAACCAAGATTAGGATCGTGTTTGACCCCACCAGCTTTGTGATTAACCCAATCACATTTGAAAAGAGGAATTTGCCTGAAACAGTAATCTAGTACCCATATCTCTTGTAAAACCCCATAATAAAATGCTTTTCTTATGGTTGCAACTTCTTTGGATATGTGAAGATCTACTGCCTCAACACTAACCCCACTGTTCTGGTAAACTATGCCATCATTACTTTTCGTACGAAATGTATACCCATTGATGTTATATGCCTCGTATTTCACTATGGTGGCGCGTGGCCCATATGATATCCACCTTACAGTTTCTGATACACTATCTTTGGATATCGCTAACTCTCTCTCAACCTGAATTTCATTACAAGTATATATTACCTTTAAATTGGCATGAACAACAAACAACAATTAAAGGACTACGAAGTGATTTGGGATAATGAAATGGTGTGCTGGTGGACCTCTATCTAATGTCATATACAGGAGGGACACTTCACATTTTATCTCAACTCACTTCTATTTAGCAACAAACAAACAATTATAAACAACATACGAGTAATTACCTCTTCACGTAACCACTTAGCAAAAGATTTACTGTGCTCATTCTCCAGCAATGCTATTCGTTTACCCGGGTTTTTTGTTTTCAAAACTTGCTTGTGTCGCCTGAAACAAAACAATGTCTTTGATTAATATATTTTAATATAAACTTTTAAGCAACGAAATAGACATGTGTTAGTAATACTTACTCGATATACGATACAATTTCATCTGTATTCTGTATTACATACAAATGTGCTTTCTGAAAGACTTCCCCAGAAACTTCACTTGATTTGCCGGCCGACAATGGCTTTCCGTCCTCATTTTCATTGGTTACATGTTTATCAGGTGGGATACCAATAGTTTTCATGGTTTTATGATATTCGCTAAAAAACTCTATTGTTTCTTCCGCGATAAGTCATCCTCAGAAATGCATCCTCTGGTCCTATTTCTGTTTCGCACCCTGACCTTTAATAACCTTCAAACATCTACGAAGGGAAATACCATCCACCGAAAGCATATGGGACCACATAATTTTACCTCCCTAGTTAGGTGCACAGTCAAGTGTATCATAATATCAAAAAATGATGGAGGAAAGAACTTCTCGAGTAGGCACAATGTCACAACAAGTTCCAATTGCAGCTTATCTAGTTCTTGCAAGCTGATTTCTTTCCTACATATAAATTTAAAGAAAAAGCAAAACCTGATAATAGCATATCGTGTGGGTGGGTGCATGATTGAACGTATAGCAATGGGCAAAAACTCTTGCATTAGCATGTGATAGTCATGCGATTTAAGGCCAATGAGCTTCCTATCCTTTAGGCTGACCAAACTAGAGAAATTTGAACAATAGCCTTGTGGTACCCTGATGTTGGATAATGTTTCACAAAAGATGTCTTTTTCAGCATTCGTTAATGTGTAACCTGCTGGAGGTAGTGTTGTTTTGTCTTCTTCTTGCCTAGCAAACAACTCTGGTTTTATCCCCAACTCTGCCAGATCCAATCGAGCATTCATTCCATCTTTTGTCTTTCCAGGAACATTTAGCAAAGTTCCGACTAGACTCTCACAAACATTCTTTTCTACATGCATGAAGTCAATACAATGTGGAACAGAATTATGCCTCCAATACCTTAGCTTTCGATACCAAATGTTGAATTTCTTCCAATATGCTTCATTTACTTGGTTTGAACTACCCTCATCTTCTGTTGTTTTCCTTTTCTGCTTTTGAATCTTCCCACCTCTGCCTCTCGTATCTTCTTGGTTTTCTGAGGTCTTATTGTTTGTTCGTTTTCCTTTTCCCCACTTATTTTCAATATGTTGTACCTCGTTGTATATTTGTTCCCCGGTCAATGGATTTGGAGCAAGCTGAAATTCTTGTTGTCCATTAAACGCCTTCTTTTGCCTTCTGAACGGATGGTTGTATGGTAGATATCGTCTGTGTCCAGCATAACTTTGCTTGGATGAGGCAGAAAGTCTAACACAGTGTGTATCTTTCCCACATACTACACAACCTTTGAATCCACTGTATGGGCAGCCACAAATTGTTACCCATCAGGTAATCGTTTATCGTCCATAACACAACGGCACGCAGATTAAAGTTTTCTTTTGTGGAAGCATCATATGTATCAACCCCTGTCTCGAATAAGGTATGCAGATCATCAACCAACGGTTCTAAAAAACATCGATATCATTTCCTGGGTATCCCGATATTAATACCGAAAGCATGATAAACTTTCTTTTCATACACAACCATGGAGGAAGGTTGTATATGACAGATAAAACTGGCCATACACTGTGATGCCTAGTTCCTGAGTTGACGTCAACCCCATCAGCCGATATTCCTAGCCGTAGATTTCTCGGATCTTTAGCAATTTCGGGGAATTTTTCATCTATGGTACGCCATGCCTGTGAATCTGCGGGGTGACGTAAAACACCATCTTGTTATCCTCCTTGTTGCGTGCCATCTTAGATCTTCTGAAATACTTTCTAACTTAAAGAGTCGTTGCAGTCTTGGTATAATTGGAAAGTACCACATTACCTTTGCCGGAATGTTTTCGTACACTTTATGTGTCTTATTATCCACCTTCCATCTTGATATCCCACAAGTTGGACAAACAGTCAACTCCTTGTTATCCTTCCAGTAAAGAATGCAGTTGTTGCTACATACATGTATCTTTTTGTATCCTGATCCCATCATTCTCATTATTTTTAGGCCTGAAGAATGTTTTTTCAACCTTCTTTGGTTATCCAGCAGGTAGCATCTTTTTTAACAATCCTAGTAATTTAGTAAAGAACTTATCAGAAGCTCCATACTTACCCTTCAAGTTGAGTAGTTTAACTATTGCGGACAACTTTATGAAGTCAGGACATCCTTTGTAAAGTGGCTTCTCCGCGTCTAATAATAGTTCTTGAAACTTGGCAAGGTCATCCTCATCAAAACTTTCTTTTGTAGCATTAACCATTTCTACTGTTGCTGGGCCATCTGTTGGAATTTCTAAACCAAAATCCATGTCGAAATCCGTGTCGTCAACAAACTCTGTTGTAGCATTAACAGGTATTTGGGCAGTTGTTGCTTGCTCATCCTTTTCTCCATGTTTATCCCATTTTGTGTAGCTTAGATCAATCCCGTATTTGAATAAATGGAACTGCACTTCCTCCACTTTATGCTCTATGTGGTTTAAACATGTGGTACACGGACATGGCATCATAAGCTGTTGTTTATTACCTCGTGGGTCGATGTTCCTCATCTTCTGCAAGTTATGTACTTGTAATACTTAATAAACCGCTTCCTACTCCCATCAATATATTGTTTCTTGGTCCTACTAGTTCTCATCCAAGACTTGTCCATGCTATTGTTGAGGTCAAATGGTAACGTATATATCCTACAAGTCACAAATTAAACCAATATAAGCATCAAAGCATTTGTGTATAATTACAATGGACAGTGGGCAGTGTAGTGGTACTCAAAATTCCCTTTGATCACAATGACTATGTCAAAACAACCCATTAACCCAAACATGCCTTATTTCCAATGGCAACCTCACAAAAAAATGATACTCATGTTCCATGGTGGAAAGCTCATATGGTTAATTACTGCTGCTGAAGGTGTTTTCCCACTATGAGATTATCATAACTACTACTTGACCTTTTGCCTTGGTCAAGGGCATTCGGTTAGGATCTGTATTAGGGTTGCTATATAAGTGTGTGCTATACAGCGAATCAATACCCCTTAATGTATAACAAATAAATTTGACAATGAAAAGTAAGCATAAGTTAACATTACCACATAATGATTTCTTAATTCAAAAAAGTACCTAATTTAGATCTAAATGAACCTCCCTCCGTTGTTGATGGCCGGATCGGCGACTGGTGGATGGTGACTGGTGGCTGTGATTGGTGACTAGTGAATGGTGGATGGTGACTAGTGGCTGTGACGTGACTGGTGAATGGTGGATGGTGACTGGTGGCTGTGATTGGTGACTGGTGATTGGTGAGAAATGTGAGAAACTTGGGTGGAGATAAAGATGGGTGGAGGGAGAATTTGAAATTTGCTGGAAAAAATATAAGGGGCGTTTTAAAATTTTTAGGGAAGGAAATACTTTTAAATTATGAGGGGCTTTTTAAAAATTTTGGAGAGGGAAATACCAAAAAGGAAACCACAGGTATCGAACCTGTGACCTCCCCTTCACACCAAGACCTCAACCATCTCCGCCCTTGGGTCTTTTTCAATTATACCTTGTTTTGTATTCCTCTTATAGACTATCTGTTTTGAGCTTATTTGCTATAATAATTAGTTTTACAAAAATAAGTTTTAAGATTTTGTATTTTTAGTTTTAAAAGTTTTTAAATAATTTTCAAATTAGTTTTTAAATTACTAATTAAGTTTGAATTTTTCAAATTAGCTTTATTGTTTTAATACTTGTTTTAGGTTTTTAATGTGCCTTGATTTTCTTGATTTACGGGAAGGCGGTCAGTGAAGCAAATCATGCATGATGTCATCATTTTTATTGTTCTTCTTATAGTATTAACATTCAAAAAACAATCGAAAATACTAAAGATGTTATGAAATCTGAACTTGTATATTGTGTTCTAGGTTCCACACTACGGGGTTTGTAGGTGACTTTTCATTAACCCATACATGCTCTAGCTATCACATCTATCTCGACTGAGGCTAACCCTCTTTCCACATTTAACGATTATGGCTTTACAAGTGTCAATCTTTACAAGTGTATTCATGGTAAACGACGTATAGTTTGTTGAGAATGTTGTCTACGAGGACGGATACAACCAGTTTGACGAGCTACCTCCATTTTCTATTGGTGTTTTAATCACTTATGATAGTTGTTTATATCTATTATAAGTTGATTTTTAAGGAAAATCTTGACGAACTACACAAACCTCGCCGGAAATACCCAAAACAAGCAATTCGCGATTCGCCACTTTTGCAACCTTGGTTATTATCTAATACTTGAACAAAGTCATATCAGTGAAAGTACATTTAAAACACAATCTTGACAAGGTATTCTCTTTATACATATTTGTTACTGAGATGATATGTCGTAAGTTATCAAGGCACGAATTAACATTAATGACCTACAAGTGAACAAAAATCCATAAACGAGCTAAAGTAAACTATTAAACATTAAATTATTACACACATGGATTAGACGATAAACTATACACGAAACCAAACTAATGTGAACTTCCATAATCGGCAAGACATACAAGGTGATTTGCATGACTTCTCAGTAAGCATTGTATAACGACTATTGCGACAAAGAAAGAAGAAACAATGATGTTGGTCCAAGGTGGTATTTTCATCATCTTCTTTTTACTAAAGATGTTATGAAATGTGAACTTGGATATTGTGTTCTAGGTGACTATTCATGCTATAGCTATCACATCTATCTCGACCGAGGCTAACACTCTTTCCACATTTAACAATCATGGCTTTACAAGTGTCAATCTTTCCACAAATGGCTATGCATAGAATTTATTGAGGACACAAATGATTCTAGATGGAATGTCGTTATTCATGGTAAACGACGTATAGTTTGTTGAGAATGTTCGAGGACGGATACAACCAGTTTGACGAGCTACCTCCGTTTTCTATTGGTGCTTAATTCATCTTCAAATAATGTTATCGATGATACTACTAACTTAAGCTCCAACCACGATAAGATATTCTTTGTTGAAGACCCGCACTTAATAAAACGTTTCGATATCAAGCATGATTATAACACGATATCTTTAAATTCTATAGCTAATTTATTTTTAAAGCTACTATTTTAATTTAAAATTCACAATTATAAACTTTAATTTAATTAATTTTCATTTAATTATTTTTCATAAAAACACAAATTATAAACTTTTAATTTAATTAATTCTCCATTTATTTATAAACTTTTAATAATTTATTTATTTTTAATAATAGGGTTAAGTCCATAGGTAATCTACTTACAACCCGACCCAATAATCAAACACAACCCTAATTGAAACACAATTTCCTCTAATCGACCCAATAATCAAACACAACTCTAATTCCAAACCACATAAGCAATCCATAATCGTCATCATCTAGAATGAGTAAAGGTTTGTCATTTGTTGTTCTTATTTTGGTTTAGCTTATTAGCTTATTAGCTTCTTTGTATTTGGGTTATTTGTATTTTGGTGTTTAGCTTATTTTGGTTTAGCTTATTAGCAGACTTAGGGTTTCTTGATTAGGTTATTTGCTTATTAGTAGAAATAGGGCTGCTTGGTTTAGCTTAGTTGCAGAGTTAGGGCTGTTGGGTTAAGCTTATTAGCAGAGTTAGTGGTTATTGGGTTAAGCTTATTAGCAGACTTAGGGGTTACTGGGTTTAGCTTATTAGCAGACTTGGTGGTTATTGGGTTTAGCTTATTAGCAGAGTTAGGGTTTCTTGATTAGGTTATTTGCTTATTTGCAATCATAGGGCTGTTTGGTTTAGCTTATTTGTAGAGTTAGGGCTGCTGGGTTTAGCTTATTAACAGAGTTAGTGGTTATTGGGTTAGGGCACTGTAATGTGCATCTGTAATGTGGGTCTAATGGTGTGCTTGCATCTGTAATGTGGGTTAACAGACTTACCAGACTTAGTTTGATTTTTAATTTGTTTTTGCAGAAATAATTGTGCTTACTTCAAACAGCTCAGATGACAACAAAGGTGTTTATAGTGAGGGGCCATCAATAACAAGTATTCCTAAGGAGGGGCCATCAATTGCAAGGCGGTCTAAAGAGCCCATTCCAAAATAATTGCTTGAATGGTATGGATATGACACTGTTGAGGATTATCTACCAGTTGCAAAGAAGCCCATTCCCGAAGTCATCTTCAAAAGCCCTATTCCAATCAAGGGATGTGTGCTTGGACTAGCTAATGTTGAAACATGGGATAATATTGTGAAGAAATTTTGAATGAGGACACCTGAAAGATGTGCAGACAAGTCAAAGGGGAAAAGAAAGGTTTGATGTTGAAGGTGATGAAAGGATTTCATCATTTTGTTTAATTTCATGTAGTACTCATCTTAAAACAGTATTCTGGTAACATGTTAAGCTAATTTTTGGGCAATCTAACTTGTATTAGCTGATCAAACAATATTTCATGCAGTAATGACTTGTATCTGTTGATGATTGTAATTAATCAAACTTTCTTAGTTAATGTTGTTTTAATTTTTTTTTTGTATTTTTAGATACGGGTCATACAGGAAAAATTATATGGGTCACATACAAGATTACATATTTTGTGATAAAAAAGCTTTTGGGTGTAATGGGTCATTTCATAATAAGCAGCTGTAATCTTCTCAGCAGCTTTAACAATCCAGCAGCATTAACTTTTCCACTGGCAGTCTTAACTTGAACTAGCAGTAGTAACTTTCACTGGCAGCATTAACTCCCACTGGCAGCATTAACTGTATTACCAGCAGTAGTTTGGAGAAAAAAATGCAGTTTTGGAGCCAAATTGCAGATTTTTCAAAAATGATATTTTTTAAATAATTAAATTGTTAATTTAAAAGAATTTGGAGCCAAAAATTTTATCCAAAATTTTTTAAATCACCTAATTAAATGCATATCAGTTTCCAAAAAAAGAGCCCTTTCATATTCATCATAAACCCTGATTTCTCTCCTAAAAAAAGACTGCAACCAAAACAGAAAAATCAAATCTTCTATCACCATTACTCTCCAAGCCAGAATCATTTTCTTTTACACATTGTTGCTCAAGAGTCATGGAAAATCAATCCGATGTTCAGAATCATTTGGTGGAAATTCAAGCCGATGATCATGATCTTTTGGTTAATTCTGATAATGAAAAGATGATATGTTAGGATATAATCCCGAGAAGTATCTCTGGATGTGATGATGCAGATGGAACCAACCATGCTGAAGATGCGGATGGAACCAACCATTCAGATCTGAAACTAGTTAAGAGGGGCATAACCAGGCTATATAAGTTTCGTAGGGAATATGGCAAACCTGGTGGAATAAAGATCAAGGTAACCTTTGATGCGTTGAATAGGGTATCAGGGTTACACAGAGCACTATTTTCGAGTTTTTTAGGAGATCTGGTTCGTGAGCACATAGGTTTGAAGATTCTATCCTGGAAGAAGGTGGATAAAGAATCAAGAGATAAACTATGGGATGAAATCACGGTACATATATACTATTTTTTAACCCAGTACTACATAAGTTTATTTATGCATTTACATTATGTGCAACTAATTAACAACATTGTGTTAATATTTGCAGTGATATTTTGATGTTGACTTGACAGTCAAAAACTTGGCAATGCATCGTCTTGGTAAACTACTAAGGAATTTCATAATGAAACTGAGAGAAAAATACATATTGCCCAACCTAAATACACCTTCGAAACTGAATGAACTCCCGGCCAAGTATAGTGCAATTATGAAAGCAGAAGAATGGGTCAAGTTTGTAAACTACACGACCACCGACGCATACAAGGTTTTAATTAGTCATCTTTATTTAAGTCTATATGTTATTTCATAATAAGCACCTGTAATCTTCTCAGCAACTTTAACAATCCAACAACATTAACTTTTCCACTGGCAGTCTTAACTTAAACTAGCAGTAGTAACTTTCAATGGCAGCATTAACTCCTATTGGTAGCATTAACTATATTGCCAGCAATAGTAAACACATCATATATTTCATTGTAGTTCTCTAGCAGTACTAACTTTATACTAGCAGTACTAAGTTATACTAGCAGTAGTAATATATTAACTAGCAGTAGTAACATATTTACTCTAGCAGTACTAACCACTTGGTATCTTTTCCTTGAAGATCATCAGCAGCACTATCTTTACTTGAGCAGCATTAATCTTTAACAGCATCAAGAAGGCTTTTAATCCCAACACTTGTGATTTTGTGTTTTTAGGAGAAATCAGCTAGAGGTAAAATGGCGCGTTCCAAAAATGTTTATCATCATAAAATGGGATGAGGTGGATATGTTTTTGTGAAAGAGAAAATGGTAAGATTACATAATGTTTGTTTTACAAATTAAGAGATGAGTTTGAGAAATGAATCTGTTTACATTGCACAATTTGCACATTTGCATTTAATACCCTCATATTTTCGTTTATCTTGGTTTAACTTTACATGTGTATGCATTTGATGTTTATTAGATCGAAAATAAAGAAATTGAAGCAGATGAAGAACCCCCGCGTGGTATAATGTGGTTGAAAGGAAGGGTAAACAAAGACGAAGAATTTACAGATGATGAGATTAGATCAGTGGGAGATAAACTTGTAAGTTTGACTGTAAATTCTATTATATTATGCTTAAGTTACGTTTTACATAACTATTTCCCATATTTTTGTGCTGGAATGAAGCTGATGACAAGATCAAGGAAGGAACCTTGAATCTTGATGATGGCACTGATGCCATGACAGTTGTGTTTGGTAAGGAAAAGGGAGGTTATGCACGAGGAGTGGGAAGTGGAGTTACATACAAGAGGTATTTTTATCTTCCTCGAAGCAGACAAGCAACTGATGAAAGAATTGAGTTACTTCAAACTCAACTTGATAATGAGAGACGCGAGCATCATCAAAAAGATGAATTGTTCAAGAAATTGTCCACCGGTGACAGAAAAAGATGTATTGGTCAAGAAATTGTCCAATGAGATGACAGAAACAAAGGGAATGCTTAGTCAACTGATGAATCAGTTGGCTGCATAAGGGGTGCAGTTGAATTTGTCATCTTAATTGCAAGTACTCATATGTAAGCATTTTTTATGTTGTTAACAATTTCATTTTTAATGCAACACCACTGATGCTAATGATTAGGCAGCATGAACTATAAACTGTTGGGTTCAATGTATTTCTTAATTTATATTGCAGGTGACTCCAATGGGCGCTTATGAGGTGCACGAAACTCGATCAAGTGTTGTTGTACGTGATAAAGATGCGAGAATTAAAAAGAACTCTAATGGGCTTGTAACTTTGGAAAAGGTAATGGAAACAATGGTTTTGATTTTTTAATTTTACATACATGACTAATGTACCGTGTTTTATATATACATATAGGAACCTGTTAAAACCGTCGGACCTTAGAAAAATGCCTAAGTCACGAAGAAAGGGTCTCAAGATTCCCAATCGCAAGGAAATGTGTCTCTACACACATGAAAATACCCAACAATATGTATTTCAACATGTGTCTTGTTATTCTTTTGTTTAAATAATTTCTGCGTATACATGCAAAAAATTCTTTTTTTTAGGCATCTAAGTGCAAACTGTGGCACTTAAAGAAATCAAATATTGTTGCTTTGGGTACCGTATACAAGTCTGCGGGAAAACAAATGCTGCATAACCAAGCACTTCCAAATGATTGCTACAAAGTTTCAATTAATTCATCGTTAGTGGATGCATCATGCATACCGGACGTAGGAAATAATGGGTTAAAAACAGTTAAGGATGGCGTAGGTGGTTTCTTTGTATGGCTAAAGAATCAAGTTGTTCTGTGATGAGGAAGGTACATAATGTGTTTTTTACACCTACATATATATAATTCTTCTATTTAATCATTGTTGATACAGGCATTTTTTGTTTACTGCTGGTTACACCCAACTACGATACAAATAGATTAGTGATTTACAATTCTGCCACCAAATTACAATCGAAGCGCAAAAGTTATGTCTCTCGTGAAACCATGCAACGGCAAGCTAGGACGGGGAAGAGTCATAAGTCTTTAAATTATGGTAGTTGAGAATTTGATTATGTATGACATTACAATTGTATATTTGGTTCAGTTATATACATTCGAGTTTTATTCAATTTGAAATTGCTTTTTGTTTTTAATTGTGTTATATATATATATATATATATATAATATAATGACATAAATTATTGATTTGTTATATGTGACTAAAAGATGCACTCACATAATATGGTCACGCTTATCAACATTATTGGTCACTCTTTATTTAATTCGATGTGTGACTAAATATTACAAAATGCCACACAAACTAAAAATTCATGTGACCATTGGATGAACAATAGTCACACAAAATACACATTTCTTACTTTAAAACAACATATGGTCACACTTATTAACACTTATTGGCCACTTTTTGGTATAACTTGTATGTGGACTAAATACAATAAAAACAAGCATTTGTGATGACTATAATGTTACAAATTGCCACACAACTCTTAAAAATCATGTGACCATTGAATGAACAATAGTCACACAAAATACACATTCACTTGACTTTAAACAACATATGGTCACACTTATTAACACTTTTGGCCACTTTTGGTTAACTTGTATGTGACTAAATTAAAAAAACATGCTTTGTGTGACTAAATATTACAAAACGCCACACCATAACGTAAAATTCATGTGACATTGGGCATGAACAATAGTCCAAAAAACACTATTCACTTGACTTTAAAACAAATATATGGTCACACTTATTAGCACTTTTCTTTGGCACTTTTGGTTAACATGTATGTGACTAAATCCTAAAAAACCATGTTTTGTGTGACTAAAATATTACAAAGGCCGCACAAACATAAAATTTCATGGACCATAGATAAACAATAGTCACACAAAATACACATTCACTTGACTTTAAACAACATATGGTCACACTTATTAACACTTTTAGCCACTTTTGGTTAACTTGTATGTGACTAAATTAAAAAAAACATGCTTTGTGTGACTAAATATTACAAAACGCCACATAAACTTAAAATTCATGTGACCATTGGATGAATATTATTTCACTAAATAACACATTTCACATGATTTTAAACAAACATATCGGTCACAACTTATTAACACTTTTGGCCACTTTTGGTTAACTTGTATGTGACTAATTATAAAAATGACTTGTGTGACTAAATATTATAAATAACCCACACAAACTTAAAATTCATGTGGACCATTGGTGACAATAGTCAACATAAAATACACATTCACTTGACTTCTAAACAACTATGGTCACACTTATTAACCTTTTGGGTAACTTTTGGTTAACTTGTATGTGACTAAATCCAAAAAACCATGCTTTGTGTGACTAATTATTACAAAAGGCCACACAAACATAAAATTCATAGACATTGGATGAACAATAGTCAATAAAATACTATTTACTTGATTTTAAAAAGCATTTAGTCACACTTATTAACACGGTCACTTTTTTAAAATTATATATAACACCCCGTGTTTTTCAGGTCATATCACGATCTCAATTAGTTCACTTTCCTTTTTACTTATTTGGTTTGTACGTTTACTTCCCATTTAAATCCCAAATTAAATCATCTTCCCTTTTGTTTATTAGAATTATGTGGTTAACTCCATTTAAACCTCGCCAATTTAATCGCGTATGCATAAAAAATTCAACGTTTGCTAGAAACGTCATCTACACTCATTAAGACATTACATGATCACTTCGTACTCGCCATTTAAATTGTGTATGAAACAAGAGAGGTTGTTTGGGCACGTTTACTCCATTCTACCAAAGTAAGAAACCAATAAAATTTATTTACATCCAAAACTTATACTCTTCTATAACCTTAAGAAACCAGTAACAACTAGATAAAACCATATAAGTAATCCCAAGAATCCAACAATATTCGGCTGTTAGGAGGAAGGTATACATTTATCCAAATTGAACTCTAATACCCATTGAATAAAGCCATTATCTCTTTTATAAACACCTCAATCCCACGTGATACTTTGGCTACTCTTTTTAAATCCTGCTTTCCCATGCAAACCAACAGTATTCACCTTTTAGTTACTGTACATTGACCATGCCTCATCCCCAAAAATACTTTGCCATGAATGGGTTTACAAGAGAACGTGACACCAGGATGATACACTATGCATGCTTTGCTATGTTTGTATATAAGGACTCGCATACCCTTAGCAAACAACTTGAGCTCTCCAACCCACGGCTCACCCTCCACACATACATATTTTCATAGTTTTTTATTTCTAAGCTAGTACAAGTTTTCAAGGGTTATTATTAATCATATACAAGGTGTCTTGGAAGCTTGGTTTGGTAATTAAAGGGTCTTTGCAAGCAAGAAAGAATTAGGGTTTTCTTGGTAAAAGTTAGGGTTTTGTGGAAATAATTAGGGTTATACACTTGGGTCTTGCTTGTGTATTATCATCACTCATCTTCATTAAGGTCTTCTAAGAACCCTAATCTTTTCAATATGTTAATTTCATGTTTTATATAATTGTGTATAGTTAAATCATCACCTAGGTTTATTTTATGAAGTTATAAAATAAATACATGTACATACATACACGAATTATATTTATTTTGTGGTTAAGATGATGCTTAAAATATGTTAATATGTTTAAAACAAGGATTTACAAGCCATGGATAAATTATATAATTATTTGTCAAGGTATGATTATTTATTTATTTATAAAGTTTAGATAAGTAAATAAATATGTTGGATATTTTTCTTGGACAATATGGATTTATTATGATGGACACAATGTAGAAGAACTAATTTATACACAATAGATGTAATTTATAAATTAGTGGACTTGTGGTAACTTTATTAAGTTTAAAAAGTGTATAAAACAAGTTAATTAAACATTTAAATGTTACTGTTCATTCGAACCCTATAAAATTCATTTTTATTTTTTATAAAAATAGTACATCTCATAACGATCGTAAGCATATAAGAAACTTGAAAATCCGATAATTAACGAAGGAGTTATGATTTTTACGAGATAATGTGTATAAAAGTGTTTTTATCAAACTAAGTTTATAAAAACTATATAAATTCGAACCTAATCAGAATGTTTTATATTTTTCCTTAAAAGTACATATTATTGTGATTTCAAAACCATAAGAAACTTGGAAAACCAATGGATAATGAACTAGTTATGGATTTTACATGTTTTAAGCAATTAAATATGTTAAAAGTAACTTTATTAAAGCAACTTTATAAAAACTCAAAAATTTCGAATCTAATTATATGGAAGCTCATCTTTCTGATAAAGTACAATTTACGAGGATTTCAAAACTATAAGGTACATTAAAAACGGATTTGAAATAAAGAAGATACGCTATTTACAAGTTTACGATAAAAAATATTTTTATAAATATACACTTACTGTTACTGTTCATAACAGTAAATATGAATATAATAAATGTAATATTGATTAGATTTTTCAAATACAAATCCATACATGTAAAGAACGATGAAAACGTGATTAAAACGAGAAAGACGCGACGTTTTTATTAAAAGTGACAATATAAACGTTTTTTTTCTCAAATAATTAAATTATTTATATAATGAAATTATATAAATAATACATCATGTATTTTTGGCAAATAACAAATTATTGGACAAGTATATTATTTTTACAATTACAATTACATGGACATTTATTTTACAAGTACAAATTAAATTGTTTAATAAATTAAACAAACACTTTTTAGGTGGTGATGTAACTATATAGAATTATATATGGTATTAGTCATTCAAAGTACTTAGTACTCATACGACCTATATTTAATTAGGTTGTATTCGCTCACATCCGTGACGTTTTCATTCACTTGATTCATATACTCCAGTTTATTCACTAAGGTGAGTTTATAACTTCATGTTTTACTTGTTTTAGATATATTTTTGGGGTAAGAACATGCTTGTTTACAAATTCATTTACATGGTTGATTCAAACTCATTACATGTTCATTTACAACTCGTTTACAAATTGATTTACATATCTCACGATGAGATACAATACTTGATTTTATTTTAGACGCAAGAGGACATTTTCAAACTTGATTACGTGTTTGCCTAAGTAGTGATAACCTACTGAGCCCACTATCATGAACTGTCAATTACTGGATTGTAAGCGCGAATGTTATAAATAGATCTATTTGGGATTGACATCCCCATCCGGGTGAGTAGCTCTCACTGGTGTCACAGAGTGAACCAACGGATGTATATCATGTCGGATTTGGGATGTTTCGGGTTGAACATCATCACGGGCAATGTGGCAATATTTATATTGCATTCATACATGTCGAGCTTCAATGTCATGAGCTTAGGAACACGTAATTATATTTTGTGATGGGTGCACAGGTTGCATAATCACGGGGAAATCTTGAGGTCCTGATTTATACATAAACAAACCTATGAATTCATCAACTTTATGTTGACGTTTTAAAGCATGTTTTTCTCAGGACAATGAGATACAAGAGCAAAGAGATACATTGGTGGTCAATCATTTTAGAGTCATTGCATAAAGATTTAGAGGCATTACATTTTGGAAATATTTGTCGTGATCTAAAATCTTTACATTTTTAAGGATGAACAAGTTAAGTCGTTGAGCTTTTGTAACAACATTTATTAAATCCAATGTATCATTTTTAAATGACTCATTTAGACGTCGTTCTCTCATGTCTTGTGCAAAGGTATTATGAAGTAACGCTCCTGGAACATCATTTCCGATGCGACCCATTTTGGGGGTGTTACAGATTGGTATCAGAGCCAAGGTTATAGAGAACTAGGTTAAATGCTTTTACTTGGACGATAACCGTTTTCAAACATTGCATCATACAAAAGGTTTTCATAGGACATACATATACTAGTTGTTTGCATTAGTAATTGTACTAGATGCATACATGACATACACTATTGAGTTGCATTAGTTGGTTATACTAGATGCTTACATGATTCATATACGTGTTCATATTATACTACGTATATTACTATAAGGGTCTTAAATATATACACATATATATGCTTACATTCCCTTACGCATACTCTACAATTATTTATATAAGGGTTATTTATATAAATACTAGAACAATTCTCAAAACATTACGAATAACACAATGGTCCAAAGCTCATACTCAACCTCAACACATTATTTCACAACATTTCACTTTTGGAACACGACTTTTGGAATATAACAAATTTTAAATTATTACTCTGTGATTTTGAAGAATCATGCCTCCTAGAAGAGCTTCAGTTGCCAGAAGAGCTCCAGTTGCTAGAAGAGCCCCATCTGCTAGAACCGCCAACAATCCTGCTAGAAATGCTAGCACTACTACTGATGCACCAATGAGTGTTGCTGCCATCAATCAGCTAATCGAAACACGAGTCGCTGAAGCACTCGCAAATCAAGAACAACTAAGGAACAGCGGTGTGAATGGCGATGGTAGCCAAAATTCAAGATCAGGAACTGAAAGACCTACTCGCACTCCCCGAGAGTGTACTTTCAAGGACTTCTTGAACTGTCAACCCCTTACTTTTAAGGGTACTGAAGGAGTTGTTGGTCTAACTCAGTGGTTTGAAAAGATGGAATCGGTTTTCCATATCAGTAACTGTACTATTGAGAACCAAGTCAAGTTTGCTACTTGCACTCTTCTTGGTGCTACTTTAACATGGTGGAACTCCCATGTCAGGACAGTTGGTCATGATGCCGCTTATGGCATGCCTTGGAAAACTCTCATGAAGATGATGACTGTCATGTACTGTCCAAGAAGTGAGATCAAAAAGTTGGAGATTAAAATCTAGAACTTAAAGGTAAAGGGTACTGATGTTGTAGGTTATACCCAACGCTTTCAGGAACTAGCATTGATGTGCGGGAGGATGTTTCCCAAGGAATCTGATGAGGTAGAGAAGTATGTCGGCGGACTTCCCGACATAATTCAAGGTAATGTGATGTCAGCTAGGCCAAAGACAATGCAAGAAGCAATCGAGCTAGCAAATGATTTGATGGACCAGAAGGTTCATGTCTATGCTGAGAGGCAAGATGAAAACAAGAGGAAATTTGATAACAACAACCAAGCTCAACAACAACTTCCCAAGAGGCAGAATGTGGTTCAAGCTTACACCATTGGGTCTGGTGAAAAGAAAGAGTATGCTGGAACTCTTCCATTGTGCAATGAGTGCAAGTTTCACCACCATGGCCCGTGCACTGTAAAGTTCGTGAGCTACAAGAAAGTCAGCCATTTGACAAGGGATTGTTAGAATCCTACTACTGCTAACAATCAAAGGACCATCACTTGCTATGAATGTGGAAATCAAGGGCACTACAAGAGTGATTGCCCTGAGCTAAGGAATCAAAATCATGGAAATCAAGCTGAAGATACTGAAGCACATGGTGTGGTGTATGCTTTGGGAGGAGAAGAAACCGACCAAGATCCTAACAACATTGAAGATGAGATCAAAGCGTAGGAGGAAGACTTCCTCGCCTCGACTAGTGAACCCGAACTACCATAGGCTACAATTCTTTAGAAATTTCCATTGTACTCTTTCAAAATTCCATTGTACCCTTTTCATTTCCGTTCAACTGAACCATTTCAATTATCTATCAAATCTATGTATTGTGAAAGTTTCGTCAAAGTTACTTTAATTCTCTAACTATTTATGCAAACTACTCTCACAAATATTATGAAATCATAACACTATTTTGACAAAAATTCACATAGCATTGTTAGCCCTTAAATATT
>BQNB010021214.1:0-64520 GCA_026074375.1 Tanacetum coccineum | reverse complement strand
GTGAGTAATCTCCTTGGTTTGGTGGAGGTAATGGATCATTATTGAGAAGTGCCTCGAGAATGAGAATGTCACCCTCGGGATTGTAGTACGTAGCATTGAAAACTAGCGAAAATCGCTTCTTCAAAGAGTAGAAAATCGCTTTCATCAAAAGGAGTAAGTGTTGGAGATGAAGTGGAAACAATCGGATCGTAGTACGGAGAAGGATTGTTGTAAGCAACGGAATCGGAAAATCCAAGAACTTCTTGTGAATAAATTTCACAAGCAGCATCGATTAAATCAACTTTCTTCAACGATTCGAGATTGTTGTATGAAATGGAAGGTGCATCACCACATTTAAGGGTTAAAGATTGATCATCATTCCTAAGAGTAATCTCTCCTTCGTAAACATCGATTAAAGCATGAGCCGTCCTAAGAAAGGGTCGCCCGAGTATCAACGGTACTCGAGGATCGGCTATAAAATCAAGAACAACAAAATCGGCGGGAAAGTAAAATTTTCCTACTTTGACGAAAACATTCTCGGCGACACCGGTTGGTTTGGAAATTGTACGATCGGCTAACTCTAAAACCATTTTTGTTTCGGTAAGACCTGAAAATCCAAGCTTTTTCCAAATGGAAAGAGGCATGAGATTAATGCTAGCCCCTAAATCGGCTAGGGCTAGATAATTATCAAACTCCGAAAAATCACATGGAATTAGAAATCGGCCTGGGTCACCTAGCTTTTCCGGAAGCTTTTTAAGGACAACCGCACTACAATTTTCATTCAACGGCGTTTTGGTTAATTCGATCAACTTGTCTTTGTTATTTAACATCTTTTTAAACATCGACGCAAACTTTGGCATATGGATGAGAGCATCCGCAAAACTAAGCTCAAAATGAAGGTTTCGAAAGATTTCCATAAACTTTGAAGAAAGAATGTCATCTTTTTCACGAATCTTTTGTTTGTTGAGTCTCGACGGGTAAGGCAAATTAGGTTTGGCTTTGTTAGCAACGAAAGAAGGTTCTTCGATTGGTTCTTTGTCTTTGGTTTGTTCTTGGACCAATGGAGGAGGTTGGATGTCTTCGGTGCTCGGTAGCTCCGTATCCTTTGTCACCTCACTTTCCTTTTCCACCACCGGCGGTGGAATCGGAGGTCCATCGTATGAAACACCACTACGAGTCGTAATTGCCTTGGCTTCATTCCTAGGATTTGGAATGGTATTGCTTGGTAAAGTACTTGAACTTGAAGGTTGGTTGGTGTGATAGCTTTGCATGAAACTGAGCATCATTTTCTGAAAATCATCTTGCTTCTTTTGAGAATCATTGTAAACTCTTTGAAAATCATTTTGGTTTCTTTGAAAATTATCTAACTTTGGATTTTGCACATTCTTTTAATACCGCAACGTTTGCCTTTGACGTAGCTGCTCAAAATCCGTTTTAAATAGACACACTATTTGTTGGAGGTTGGTAAGTGTAACAAACTTGATTGATTGGTGAGTTTGATTGGTTGGTGGTTGGTATGATGGAGCTTGGATAAACTAGATTTTGGTTGTTTTTGACGTTTTAATTAAAAATTTGTTCCACAGTTTTGAATTCGAATTGAAATAGTTTTCCGTTGTAAAACGGTTTTGGTTTCCTTGATTGCATTGAACATTCGCTTGATTGTAAACCCGTTGGCCACGAGTTGACTTGGCCAAATTAGGTGGTTGGTTTTCCTTTGAAGAAATTTCCCAACTGGCTGCTGTTTGTTGAAAATTGATGAGATGTATGTCATGAAAAACGGGAAAATATGTATCCACCTTGGTTTAACGTACAATGGTTAAATTATGATTCCGTTATACAAGAAACACGACGTACCTCAACTTGCTTTGACCCGGTTGCTGGAGTAGTATCAACCTTTAAGCTTTCAAATTATCATCGATTATCACAACTTTGGTTCATCTTTATAATAGTCCACACATATCAACTACTCATTTTAAACCACGTATGAATGTATAGCACGGAAGATGCTATTTGTTGCCCATTTCACGCGAAGAACTTATTATAAGTGGAGAAGTAGCAAGAGGAGCATCCATACCACGATACTTATACACCACAACTAGATTGAATCATTTATGCACTGACAGTTTGAGTGGTACGAACCATTTATGACAAATTGCTTTTTTTATACATCTAAGACTCAAACACCATTGATGGCATATTGTCTAAAAATAAATGCCACATGCCCGGCGGAATCAAAGGAATCTTGGATCGTTGGGAATTCAATTAATTGTAAAAAGAGTAATCGAGTTGGTGGAGTTACCGATAAGCACATGGTGAGAGGACATTGCGACGAAGGAGACCTTTACAACAAATAGTTCCCATCTTCATTGAACGTTGCATACGAGATTTTGGTAATAAAGAAAAGAACTCTTCCGATAATAAGTGGTTATTTGAAGGCGGGAAGTATTGATTTTTAATGATGAATTTAGAAACCAAGGTCGTCCCATTTGAGAATTGATCAAGGAGTTCCTTGTCTAACCAATCTCGGTGCTTTCAACCGTCTAGAGAAGACAAAGGAAAAAGCAAACATACTATTTTCGAAGTGTTCGGGTCGAGAACTTCGGGATGTCTAAACATTTGAAAGTACCATGTTTAAAAAATCGAAGGTATTGTGAGGGTCTTGTCTACCATAAAACTTATACTTTGCACAAGATTGATTAAAGGTTGTTTAAGCTCGGAAATTGTTAGCATTGATCGTGGAAACAACTATAACATCTTCATACCCATTAGCGAAGGAGATTGTAACATTTGGGCCATCGTGACAGAATGATGGCCATTATGGGAACAACATATTGTTCCAACAATTGTTCTTCTAAATCAATAATTTTCAACAACAACCGTAAGAGTTTGTTTCGACGTCTTCGAGAATTGCGAAACGAGTGGCGCATAAAAAAGAAAAAAGAACTAAAAATCAAAAAGAAAAAAACTTCCACTAATGTTGTTTTTAACAATGAATTTTAACGGTTACACGGAAGAGACTTAAACCAAATAATCAACTACTTCACGGTAGCTCTTGAAAATTGCTTTTCAAGGTGAGCCGTACTTCGTAGAGACACAAATGGCAAGTGTTAAATCTTTGATTACGATTTGGGAACCAACAAGTTCACCGGAAATTGAAATGATAATACCTCCGTTGAGAGTATTATATTTTGGTATTTTTACCAATTGGTGATTTTTATTTCTTAATTAAAAAAGAAGATTTTTTTTATATTTTTGATTTTTCTATTTTTTATCTTTTACTTATACTAAAAAGAAAAGGAAAATATTTTTACTTTTTTATATTTTATTATTTTTTTTGAATTTTTGAATTATAAAACAAGAATAAAACTTTCGAGGGTGAAAGGATCTTCAAACCAAATCAACAAACACAAAACGAAGGAATCTTAAACACTAGTCCCCGGCAACGGCGCCAAAAACTTGATGTGCAGTTTTATATACACAATAAAATATACTATAAAATAATATTCCACAAGAGCAATTAAGAAAATTCCCTAAGGAAAATTCACTCTCAAAAATATATATTATAATATATAGTACGTATATTTAACCGGATAAGTATGATTACCCGGGTCGTTTCCCCAACGACTAGTGAAATTGAAACCACGTTTTAGTTCGGATTCTGATTTGAATGAAGCAAAGATATTTGATTTGGTAAGCTATGACTTCTAAATAAAAAAAACAACAATTAAAATGGATAATTAAAAACGATTAATCAATTAAACTAAAACGGGAAGCAAATAAGCAAGCCCACTAAATTTTACTCCTAAAAATGTAACTAAATTTATAAACCTAAGATAGGACAAAAGACAATTTTAGGAAGAAGAAAAACATTTTTTTGATTATTTTTGAATTTTTTTATGAATTAAAAACTAATGTAATCTAATTAAATCCTAAAAATTTAAAAATATGAAAATAATTGAAATTATATTTTTATAAAATAAAACAAGTAAAAAGAAAATTTTAGAAAAAAGAATTACTATTTTTGTCTTTTTAGATTTTTAAATATGATTTTTTAAAGATTTAAACTAATTAAAAACTTAAAAATAATAAAAATAATGAAAATATTAATCCTAAAATTTTTATAAAAATTACACTATAAAAAGAAAAAGTGCAGAAATCTATAAAAATTAAAAGCCCTAATTATTACTTTTTATTTAAACATTAATTAAACTAATTAAAAGCTTAACCCTAATTATTAATAAAAATAATAAATTTAACTAAAACTTAACAAAAGACTTAACTAAGGACTAATTATGCAAATACTAGAGGGACTAATGGGTGCTAAGATACTAACTGATGAAAACTACTGAGAAAAATATAAAAACCAAAAATTACAAAACCAGTCCCTGAGGACCTAACCCGACTTCAAATTAAATCCAAATAAGCCTTAAAATAAGTTGAGAACTAAAAGTGCTTTTTAGGAAAAAACTCCAAAAGAGAGAAGTTGTAGAACCCGCTTGAGGAGAACAACTTTAATTGAAAAGACATTATACCTAAAGCCACAAATAGCTCAATAAGGAGCTTAATTATCAGCTGACCTCAGAAAGGTGGGTTTAACCCTTGGTTTTTAGAAAATAAGCATTTAAAAAACCCAACATTAGTCAATAGTAAAAGGAAAGAAATTCTAAGAAGCTTATGACTTGGCGTAAGCTAATTAAGGAAAAGAAAATAAAGCTAGAAACTCTTTTAAGACTACTAAAATTAATCATGAACTAGGCAAACTTAGAAAACAAAAGCAATAAGCAAATATCCAAATAAGCTAAATTACTCAAAAGAAAATCTAGACTTTGAGCTACTGAAAACTTATAAAACTGATTATTATCTATCTGCTTAAGCTATAAATTCTACCACCTTAAGCTAAGATTCAAAATTTAATAAGCTAAATTACTAACCTACTGTTTTTGGTTTTTTAAGTTTTTGAATGACAATTGACAGCAAAATTAGAGACTTAAATACGAGTTATGACATGATTGTTGACACTTAACTTCAAGAATGGAAAACTAACTTGAAAACTATCACATGTACTCGAAATATACAAAAACCGTACATAAACTTTTTGTAAGGACGAAATGACTTGGCATGGGAAGGTGTACACGACATTATTAAACGTTTGCATGTGACGAACACGACCCTTATGCGTGCTAAATGAGCTTACATTGATTACTAGTATCCTAACAAGTCCTAAGAAACACTAGGGTGCTTAACAGGCCACTAATGGTTTCGTTTAATCTAAACAACCCGCAATTGGGTCTAACAGGCCCAACAGCCCATTAGTTGGGGACCTATGGCTTATTATTAAGCTCACTTAAGCTTATAGAAGTGTTAAGAAATTTATTGAACTCGTGGATAGTAAGACACATAAAATAAGCCCTATCGGGCCACAAATGAGCTTATCAAGCCTTTATGAGGCCCAATACGGGCCCAACAGCCAAATAAGCTATAAACAGCTTATTGGGGGAAGTAGAACAGAAAGTTAGGGCTTATAGGAAGTCAAAGTAGCTAATGAACCTTAAGAGATCAAGTCTAAAAGTTTAAAAGGCTTATCAAGCTCATAATAGGCCTAAAAGCCCATTAACAAAGCTTATTAGCTTATTGAATAAGCCACACAATAAAAACAGCTTAATTATAATCTTAAGTGCCTAATGAAACTAGAAAGTAAGTTGGATCATGTATTGAAACCCTAATGGACTTTTAAAAACATTTAGGCTAGAGTTATTGGGCTAACAAGTCCAATAAGCTCAAATAAGCTCATCCGAGCTTATTTTTCAGCCAAACAATTTCTTATAACTTAAATAAGATTAATGAAGGATTATGTACTTTTGAAAACTAGATTTGGGCCGTTACTTTGCTTAATGGACCTTTAACGAGCCAATAGGCCGAATAAGCAAAAATAAGCTCATCCGAGCTTATTTATAAGCTGACAACAGCTTATGTAGCTTATTGGAGTTAATAAAACCAATTGCCACTTGTTAGAGCTTATTTGGACTTAAATTATATTTTTACAAGTTAAGGGACTAAAAGTGTCAAATTGTAAAGTTAAAAGTTAAAACTGCCAAAAATAATTTCTATAAAGTCCAGGGACTGTTTCTGTCAATTCTAAAACTTAAAGGGGCTGTTTTGAGAACATAAGGACCTAAAGTGTAATTGTTGCAAAGTTGAAGGACTAAAAGTGCAAGTATAGAAACCTAAGGGTTTAAAATGTAAATGTTATATTTTCATAAACATAGGGACTGATTTGGTAATTATAGAAAACCTAAGGGTGTTTTATGAACGGAAATGATTTTATAAACACTTAGTGAATCGGACGAGTTATAATATTATCCGGATATTATACGAGTTAAAACACGACTTAATAAATATGAATATTTATTAATAACGTTTATACATATACTTGATCGTGTGCAATCGTATACCTTCCCAAGAGCCACCAAGTAAAGACAAATACAATAAACATGTGCACCACCACACAAGTGATAACAGTATATATAAACTAGCAATTTATTGTAGTTTATGCATTAAGTCGTTAGCCTAAACTTGTAGACTAAGACTGGCCGTATTTACTTAGGTATTTGACGGTGTGATTCTTTTACTTGGATATAATTATCATTTTCAGAGGACTACTTACTAAGGTGAGTTCATAGCCCTATGTTTTATAATTATTTAAATGATTTACATCTTTGGGGTGAGAACATGCTTTGTTTTACAAATTGGACGCAAGTGTACATTTTATACTATGATTATGTGTTTGCCTGAGTAGCGATAACCCACTGAGCCCTTTATCATGAACTATTAATTACTAAATTGTGAGCGCGAATGTTATAAATAGATCTATTTGGGATTGACATCCCCGTTTAGGTGAGTAGCGCTCACTGTGCCGGTTTGCCAGACAACAAACATATACCATGTCGGATTTGGGATGTTGCGGGTTAGAACATCATTCACGGGCATTAATGGCAATTTATTGCATTCATACATGTTGAGCTTCAGTGTCATGAGCTTAGGAAAATGTAATTACTTTTTATGATGTTTGCATCTGTTGCTTAATCATACACATGGAAATCTTGTGGTCCTACAATTGATTTACATAAACCTATGAATTCAGCAACTTTATGTTGACGTTTTAAGCATGTTTTTCTCAGGTCAATAAGGCACGAGGTGCCAAGATACATTAGGGGTCACTCTTTGGAGAGCCAGTACTAAAGATTTGAGGTATATTACATTTTGGGAACATTTGTTATAAACCGAAATCTTTACTTATATTGTCGAACAATATGAAGCCATGAGCTGATGTAATGAACAAGTATTTTGTTAATCCAATGTATCTTTTTAAAACAACACGTTTAGTGGTCGTTCTCATATCTTGTGCTATTGATCTATGAAGTAACGCCCTCGGATATTCAATATTCCGCTGCCACCTAGATTTGGGGGTGTTACAAAGTATCTGACTCATCAGGTTCCTCGGGGACTGGTTTACTTCCCAGTGGTCGCGGTATGATCTATAATGAGTCATCTAACTCTGCGAAGATAGACTCATCAAAGGGATAGTTTGGTGGTGGTGTAGTTGACCTTAGAGGTGCACAAAAAAACTGGTTTTTCAAACCGGCACCGGTTTGAAACCGGAAAACCGAACCGGTCAACACCGGTTTTGACCAAACCGGTTTCGGTTTGTGGTCAAACCGACGGTTTGGAACCGGTTTTGGTTTTCAAAGCTTCCAACACTTTTGTATACCGGGTTTTCGAACCGGTTTCCAACAACTGGTTTTCAAACCCGACCTCCTTTTTTCCGAATTTTATAACTTTCCTAATGTGAAGGTCTCGTGAAGGAGCATTTTTCGATAGAAGATGGCGGTCAACGTAGCTGAACTTCGCAAGAATTATATTTTCGGCATACAAATTCATTTGCGGCAAACAAGATTTATATTGCGCAAAACAAATTTCTGTGTCGTATTTGGTGAAATTCGCATGGTCCACTGCCATCGAAAACGACCCAACGGGCAAAGCTACAACATTTTGTCGATGAGCTGTGAGCTGTGTCAACTTTTTTTGGCCTTTCGGGTCGTTTCGGGCCTCAAAAGAGCGTTTGTTTTTCTGTTTATAAGTACGTTTTGGGTAAAAAGGAGTATAAATCCATCTTCTTCCCATGTCCGTCATACTCTTTTTGATGATCTTGTACCAATGCTTATCTCTATCTTGTACCCATGGCTGCTTATCTTATCTTAACAATTTTCTATTCTTTTGGATCTGTGCCAACCCCCCCCACATGCTTATCTTTAAGCATTCTTTTGTTGGATCTTGTCCACCCACCTTACCCACATGCATAATTATCCACATGCAGTTATCATCCAACAATAATTTTCTTTTTGGATCTTATCCACCCACACACATACTTACTTCACATCTTTGTGCAGGGCGAAGGAGGTATTTTCATTATAAATAGATAGGTTGTGTTCAATGTTAATCACAACTCAAAACTCACAATCCTAAGTAAAAAAAACTATCCAAAGCAAAATCAAATTTCCTTCAATGGCAAATGAATCCGCATCCTTCTCAACTGCCACCGGTGTTGGTTCAACAAGTTCATCGATAATTTGTGAAATCATAGCAACCAATCGAAACCCTAATATTTGGAAAGACTTCAACCTTTGCATAATGACCGATAACTCACAAAAAGCTCAATGCAAGCATTGCTTTCATTTCTTATCGGTCGGTTCCAATACGACGTTAAAGAATCATATAAGTCATCCGCATTATAAGCAAAGAAAGGCACAGCAGAACCCGAATCCATAAGCGGGGCCAAACGTTCCTATGGGATCGAGATGGTATATTTTCAGGTACGATCCGATTTGTATCTTCGGGAACAATTCGCGTTGTTGGTGATTCAAACGAGCGTTACCGTTCAACCACTTTGACCCAAGCAAACAACGGGGGTGTTTCCAGCACACTATGCAACCATGATTACACTCATGTAAAGTTCGTCTCTAGACTTCTCAAAAACGGATGCCGAATGAAACTATGTTGGTGGCTAACAGAATAATTGCTAGTTTTCAGTAACATAAATGCTTGGTGTCAACCTAACAACGGATGTATGTCCGGTCCTCATGGGGAGCCCCGGTTCTTACATGTGTAGTTACCAGCAATTTGAATTGAACCTGGACTTGGCAAATGATGAACGGTTCATTTCATTCGAAGAGTTTCCGTCTCCTCACACGTGAGCCTGTTTAAAATGTTGACAAAAGTCCCTTCACCATTATTAACTTGGAGATAAAGTAATGTCAATTACATTGGACAATCTAGCAACAACACAGCCGCCATGGATACGACTAAAATTAAAATACATCCACCAATGGGGGGTAGGTTTAATCATAGTCATTGTGTTGCACACATCATAACTTGGTTGTGCAAGCGGTTAGAGGTCCCCTGCGAATGATGCAATAATAAGAGCCTTTTAAGACAATGTATTTAAATGATATTTTCAAATTCAGTGCAAGAAACCCGACAACGCTATGTTAAAATCTGTAAAGATGCAAAGAAACCTTGATTACGACCAAATTGGATGTTCCAAACACGATGGAACTCTCCACTTATCATATGTTCCTAAGTGGTTTGAAAGAACAAACTATTTGGCTTATATCATGACATTTTGTGCCAATAAGAAGAGGTTTAATCATTTTTCGGCTGAGAAGTTGGGTTATTATTCAATCTTTAACCCAATTACTTACTTCTAAAGTGTTTAAAAATAAGTTGGTTTGAGTAGTAGTTTATAAGCTTATCATGTTCTCCAAGCACAATAAGTTGTTTATAGTAGTACCCAACACCTTATTGCTTGTTTGCTGAATATCTTATTTAAGCCAGATAAAGCCTTTGAGATACCAATGTTGAGATGTTTTTTTTCTTTCTAGAAAAGAGTACGTTGGGATTTAAAATGGAGAGGGGGGTTAGGCAAGGCGACCCATTGTCACCTTTTCTTAACCTTATAGCGGCGGAAGGTCTCAATATTACGATACGTGAGGTGATCTCAAATGGAATATTTAACAGTAGTTTATTTTAATGAATCTTTGGAAGGTTTGTATAATCTTTATTATGCAAAATATGATAACCCAACTCAATCATCTCAAACAAGTGGTGGGGCTACTTCATCAAAGGTTAGTGGCGGAAATAAGTATAGCCGTTTGCTAAGCGGTTTGAAAGCACATACAAAAAAGAAGGCAAAGACTACTGATCCTGCAATGTCTAGCGAATATGAGCGATATGTCAATTCGGATTTTGTCACACATCTTCATCCCAAAGACTTTGCAAGTTTTGATGTCTTAGGTTTTTGGAAAGAAAATGAAACAATGTTTCCCGTTCTATCTCGCATGGCCATGGATATAATAAGTGTACAAGCTTCTTCGGTAGCTTCTGAATCCGCATTTTCAACAAGTGGGAGGGTGTTGTCAATCCGAAGAACAAGACTCACTCCGGCGTCTTTAGAGATGTGCATGTGTTTGAAGGATCACTTGGACGCTAAAGAGCGTAAACAAGACAAATGCCCTCTTGAAACACCCTTGGACTTTGAAGAAGGTGTCTTTGATGACGAGGTGCAACAAAATGAAGCCATTCCACTATCCGATGAAGAAATTGCACTAGATGCTAGCAGCGAAGGCACTATGTCTCCGGGAGGACCACGATATGATTATATGGTGAGCAGCGAAGAAGCCGAAGATGAGTACTAATTTTCGATTAGCATGTTGTATTTTTAATTCGCTTGCATTATGTTGTTGATGTTGTATTTTAAATTTCATTGCATTGTGTTGTATTTCCTTTCCAATGTATTTCGTTTCTGATGTATTTGGGTTTTTCTATTAAATAAAAGTTGAAGTTTATTCCGTTTATAGTGTACAAAACAACGAAAAAAGAAAAAAAAATTCCAAACCGGTTCCAAACTGGTTTGGGTGGTTAACCGGTTCCAAACTGGTTCCAAACCGGTGGGACCGGTTCGACTCAAACCGCACCACAAACCGGTTTCAAACCGGCTCTGGTTTTTCCCAAACTGGTTTCGACTGGTTTGTTGACCGAAACAGGTTCCTGTTTGACTGAAACCGAACCGAACTGGTTAACCGGTTTGCGCACGTCTAGCCACCCC
The DNA here is from genome assembly GCA_026074375.1 of Tanacetum coccineum. NCBI lineage: Eukaryota > Viridiplantae > Streptophyta > Magnoliopsida > Asterales > Asteraceae > Tanacetum > Tanacetum coccineum. The sequence continues at coordinate 53,380 of BQNB010021214.1, read as the reverse complement.
GCAAACTGGTAACAACCCGGTTTTGAGCCACGGTTCTCTACGTTGACCTACACCGGTGATGCTAGATCCCTACCTATATTATTTGTGAAGATGGAGACGACTACTAGAATGGGTCGTGCCCTTCCTCAATCGGAGTCTACAGTGTCATCCCCAATTGGTCGTGGTGAAATATCTCGGGAGGAAGAAATTTAGGAAATAGTCGCGGTGGAAGTCAGCGCGCTCACTAGTTAGCCAAGGCTTGTCAAAATCGCGATCCTCATTCGTGGAGATCTTACGATCCTACGATCCCACACACAACAAAATCGATTAGGATGTAACACAGATCTCAAAACCACTAGTAGGATCGTTTCTGGATCGTAGGATCGTAGACTAAAGGAGAGTTAGGATCGCGATGGATTCGTGTAATGATCTCCTATAATGCCTTATATTTTGGACTTTGGGTAATTTAGGCTAAAGGTTAGAAATTTCATTCAAGGACAGGTTTCATTTTTTTTTCTACTACCTTATTGTTTAACGAATTGAAAACATGAAGTAGGTGTACGTATGTCAGTATTTTTTTTATCCAAATCAGTCATTTTTCGCTTTCGAAACTTGAATGAACTTTTGTGCAAGTATGTATTACATTATATTAATATTCTATTATACTGGTACTTGAAGTTATAACCTTTTTTTTCTTCTTATACATCAATTTTAATTCGTTAATCCATGTAAGAGGGGCATTCTTTCAATATATACCCAATAAATTTTGAAAAATTAAATATTTCTTCAAAACACCAAGTAGTGTCCCCCACAATGCATGGTTGTATAATAAGCTATTTGTTAGATGTCGGTCTGGATATAAACATATAAAACTGATTAAAGTGCGTTTTGGGGATATGTAGTGTAAGATGTCTCATCATATAAAAACTATCTACATAAGAAACATATAAAAATATAAAAAAATAACTATTTATATGTTTTCATAGGATCTTACGATTCTGATACTCCTACAGATTACGATCCTTACAAAAGCCGGGCGGAAAAACGCTAAGTAAGATCCCGATCCTAAACAACCTTGGTTCTAAGGATTTTGTAGAGGAAAAAAGGCATACTCTTCACATCGTAATAGTAAGGGATAGAATGGTGGGTGTACGAAGACATAACTGTATAACAACCCAGTGGAAATAACATAAGTTATTTATATAATAGTATAATAGTTATGTATTATCTGCTACACAAATTTCTTACATACACTATTCGGGGAATCGTAGTGCCTAGAAGCGACTTTCTTGGATGGACAAAAGTGTTATAGTTTTAGGTTTTTACCCTTGTTCTTATAACCCATAAGCTCTGATACAATCTGTATACACCCCCATTTTTGACATATTAGCCGGGAAGCTAATCTGGGGTATTACTTCATGGCTTCTTAAGGACCTTAATGAATACGAAAATGACTCAATAAAAGACGTTTTGGATAATTTAGCTTATAATTCATTATACATATAAGAGTTTTACAAAGTGAGGGTTCCCAAAATCTTGAATCATAAAGTTTGCTTGTACCAGTTTAAGCCATCTGCAAAAAGTCCGTGCACTTCGCTGCCAAAGGTTGCTCAATTACCTGAGGACAATACATGCTAAAAGGGTGCATCACTAAGGTTGAGTGAAATTAATAGGTTTTCAGTTATATAGTTGAGTTACAAGTTTCAATAGTGGGTTATGTTGTTATACATCCTATAAGTTGTAATAATTGCCATGAGGTACAATTATTATGGAAAAACAATATTATCATGGAAAACAGTATTATCGTGGAAAACATTATTATTGCCATAAGCTCATGAATCACATACTTTAATAGAACAGGGAGCTTCTATCCGAAGACATACTAGGAGCTACTACCCAAAGAGATACTAGGAGCTACTACCCAAAGAGATACTGGGAGCTACTACCTAAAAAGATACTGGGAGTTACTACCCAAAGAGATACTGGGAGCTACTACCTAAAGAGATACTGGGAGATATTACCCAAAGAGAGACTGAGATGTCTTATGGGAAAATGGAGGTAACTTAGGCAATAATATTTTAGGATAACATATAGTTGAAAAAACACTTGTATTCATAGTTTATAGCATGAATCCCCCACGGGATTTAGAAAACATGTAAAAGTAGGACTATGAACTCACTAAGTCTTTAAAAAGTATCACATTGTTATAAAATAAATGAGTATGTAAAAGAGTTTGTAAACAAGCATGTATCCCCCTCGTGGGTTTATAAAGCAATCAAAAGATTAAAAGCGAGGCTACGAACTCACCTTAACAGTATAGGGAAATCTGATTGATGGCAAAAGTATATCAAGTGAAAGTAACGGCTTCGTCACGCAACCTGGGGTGATATTTCAAGTCTTAGTGTGATAGTTTATGTTTCAAAACTTCATAAAGTTAAACGTATATCTTTGATTTATTAAATTATATCCCCTTCGCGGGTTTATAAAGTATTCAAAATATTTAAAATGCGAGGCTATGAACTCACCTTAACAGTACAGGGAAATCTGATTGATGGCAAAAGTATATCAAGTGAAAGTAACGGTTTCGTCACGCAACCTGAGGTGATATGTCAAGTCTTAGTGTGATAGTTTATGTTTTAAAACTTCATAAAGTTTAACGTATATCTTTGATTTATTAAATTATGGAAATATTGTATCGCTGTTCGGGCTATCATAATCCAGAGGCCATGTAGTATCGTTTGAGGAGCCAGGACACTTTAAATCGTAAACCCAGCAAACTTCGTCAGAACGAAAACCTCAAATGAAACCCTTATATGAAATCCCTAGTAAACGTATACGAATTAGATTTTAAAGTTTCTTCATAAAGTTAGTTGTTTATACGTGATACGATAAGATTTTTAAGTTTCTTTGAAATAATGCGTCGATTTACGATTAATAATGATAAATGTGTTAGGTTTTAATAAAATCAAGTTTTATAATATTAATATATATTTTTATAATTTATATAAAAATATAATATTTTATATTTTCAAGTTTGCAAAATTGGCAATATATACCCTTGGTTTATAAACTTTTACAACTTTAGTCCTTTATATATAAAGTATATATAATTTAAACCTTTAACTTTGAAACTTGGCAAAATAGGTCCTTATAGTTATAACTTTAGAATAATGACATTTTCAGCCCCTTTAGTTATAAATTTCAGAAAGTTACGATATATACCCCTATGCATGAAAATATTTGCAAAACAAGTCCAAAAAGCCATGCAAGCTTATTTTAGGATTCCAAATGATATTTTCAGGTTATAGCTTATTAGAATAAGCTAAAATAAGATGTTCTAACGTAACAAAAGTTTAGAAAAAGGATTCGTTAGCTAGAAAATCAAAACGGGTCATTTTTAGGGTTTTAATAAAAAACACATGGGTTTGAGGATTCAAAGCTTCAAACAAGAGTTCATATATGATATTAAGAGTATTATGAACATTATAATACAGAATATAAGCTTATGGAACAAGATCTTAGGCTTACTTGAGCTAAAATGGGTCGAAATGGGGTTTTCGGGTTCGTACGCCTAGTAACGACTTCAAGGCTTTGTTTTTCTTGCTTCTTGGCTTCTATTCTGAGCTTAGGGACTTCTCTTGACCTTCCTTGATCTGAGTTAGAACTCCATTGATGAGTATATGATTTTTTTGAGGTATGGTTTGAAAGGGGTGTGGAATTCGGCTAGTTATAGGGTTGAAAACCCTTGGTAGCCAAGTTTTCTTGATGGCTAAGGGTTATGAACTGTAGTATGATGACTAATGAGGCCTATATATGAGTATTGAGGGCTAGGGAGTGTAGCTTTGCAAAGTGTATGGTATTGGAGGGGTGTTTGGAGGTCACGGCTAATAAGGGTGACAAGGTAGTGATGTAGCAAGCTTGGTGGCCAAGAGTTGAAAGGACGGTTCTTTTAATCTACTTGGGTGGCTGTTTGGTGATGTCATAGAGGTGCTTGGATGGGTGCTTGATTTAAAAATGGGTAAAAATGGGTAAAAATGGGTATCGGGTTGGTTTAAGGTTCGGTTTAGGGTTTTGGACTTTTAGATTGAGTTAGGGTTAGGGTTTAGGATAGATTAAGGTTTAGGATTAGTGTTAGGATTAAGACTAGGGCTTAGGATTAAGGTTTAGGGCTTAGTTTTAGGTTTAGGGTTTAGTTTTTGATTGAAAGTGAAATTAGGGTTTAGGGTTTTAGATTAGGTTTTAGAATGATTTAGGGATTAGGTTTAGGGTTTAGAAGTCATGCATTAAGTGCTTGTACTTTATGTTAAAGTGGTGGTAAGAAACCAAAGTGATTTAGGAGGTAAAATGACCTAGTTTGACTTTCTTGTATTATTGACTTATACATTGAGCTTTAGAAAGTTGTACATTGTCTTGGAGGGAAAATATATTCAAATGTTATGCTATGATACTTGTACACATGCTTTAAAGGCTTGTACATTCATTTTATATGTATACATTACATATAATTAGGGTTTTGATATAAACGTTAACGTGTAATGCGTGTTTTGAAGTAACGTTTTAAAAAGTACGTTAAATGGATAATGTACTTGGTAAAAATGATATTAAGATATAGACTTGACATATTAGGATGTTTACATGATATAAACATATATATAGATGGCATTGATAGAGGTTGCGTGAGCTCGTTTACTTTAGAAATGTAAACTAGGTTACATAATGGAATGGAATAAGAACGAAAAATATTCCCGTGAAATAGATTGTACTTAATATAGTAAGTAGATATTACATTGATGAAAATATTGGAAAATTACGGGTTTCAACATCACCCACAAAAATCTCCTCACGCACTCTCATGATCTCTCGTCCTACCTTAGAATGCTACCAATCAATACCCTACATGACGTAGTGTAATGTAATGTCTTCATGCGTGTAATTCAAGGATGTTATTGGTGTATCCGTAGAGGATGTTGTATAGTGTGTTCAATATGATGTCATTCTTTACACGTTTAGACACTATATGTGTAGAGATGTGTGGTGTTGTAGGACTGTCGCTGAAATGTATATATTATAGATACATTCCTGTAATGATAAGGATCTATGTGTGAGTTAAGTAATAATGAATGATATCAGAATGAAACTTCGTAAATAATGGTGTTCTCGCTCCAATATTTAGTTTGTTTCTCAGAGAGTTGAATAGATGTCATAAATATATTGTTAAGTAGTTTTAGTGTTAAATTTCTGTTAGATTAGCTTTACAGTAAAACTCTCTTCTCTCATTTTATTAACCATTATTAATCCGATTAGAACGTTGGATTGTTTATTTAGTGCAATGATTTCTTCTCTCGAGATGGCATATCATTCTTAAAACTTAGGCGTTACATCATCCTAAGACCTAGACACATTAATTCTGTCATAATTAAAGCATCTGCATAAATCATCCTTATTTGCTGATTATAATCTATCTTAGGGATTAAAGCAATGGTGATCTTGTTAAACCCTAGCTCATAGTGTGACATCCGTGATTTAATCAGGTTAGTGATACCTTTAGAAATGGCTAAGAGTCTATTTTGTATGATTTCTTGTGTGCTATGTGTTATATATGTGTGCTAAGTAGTTTGAATAGGTGCATGATATCATTTTGAGGTGTATGATCATCTCATTTTGAGTGTGTTTGGGTGTGGTGATGAGTATTCCATTTGTTCATGTATAGTGATAATGGAAAGGAATGGCATATTGCATGTAATGCTAGGTCAATAGTTGGATGATTTTGTGTTAAGTGTTTATGGGAAACATATCATGTTGGTAATAAGTAAAGTGAGTGATATTTGGATATTTATAATAGACTTTCTAAAAATAGAAAGTGAAATGTGAAATGGAAAGTTATATTTTTAGAAAGTTTAGTAAGTTGCGTTTATGTAAAAAGGTTTATCTAAATTAGCTTAGGTTTTCATCAAAACATAAGGTAATAAAGGTAATTGGTTAATTAATAATTAAATAAAAAATAATAAAATAGTATAAGGGGGGGGGGGGACGATCGGCATAAGGGTTTAGGGTAGGGTTAGGAGACCTAAACTTTGTCAAACTCTAAAACTTAAGGGATAAGGATACTTAAGATTATATACCAACAAACCTAGCTAATAATCTTTTCTCCCATTCCTTGTGTCTACCGAATATCAGCCCCAAGAAACCCTAGAGTGCCGAATTTGGTGTTTGATCCAAGAACATTCAAGAATTGTTGTTTAGGTTCTAGCATTCAAGGTAAGTATGTTCATCTTAGCTAGTTTATGATATTCATGTAACATGATTTATGATGAATCTAGGGTTTACATAAAATACAGATTATATATGAACTTAAATAATGGTATGATGATTAGGGTTAGTTTAGGGTTATGATCATGCATGTTGCATGTTAGGGTTTGCGTTAGAACATGATTTAGAGTTGAGCATATTTTAGGTCTGTGTTCAACTGATGATATCTAGATGTTAGAAACGTTTTTTGATATGATTCAAGAGCCTAAATTGTAGTTCAAAGAGTCTATTTTTCAAAAAGTCCAGCCTCGAATGATTTTGAGTTCTGAAATTTGGTTAAATGTTGGTCACAAGAAACGTTGTCAAAACAGTGAATACGGGTCAGAATTAGGTCATGTTTAAGAGGGTAAAACCCTAACTTAAAATTGGAATTAGGGATAGCCAATCCACAGTGATTAGGTTTAATATGTATATAAATAAACCCTAGAAAGATAGCTTATGATTGTGTGTCTAAGTATGGTAATTAGGGCCATACATTTTAGTGTGCAATCATATCCGAATTGGGACAGTTTTGAAGTTGGATTTTATTTGGTATAGTTGCACATGTAATGAGAACTTGAGAATCACAAGGTAGTTAGTAAACTCATAAATGAACTTAGTTGATTTTTGGTATAATTTATGAAGGTCAGCAAGTAAGGTTTTTAAGTTAGTAAAGATACACTAAAATTATGCACTTCTGAATAAATTGTAGTTAACTAGTGTAATGTGTTAATGAGGTAGTTAAGGTTGGGTATGGTGTCGGGGTGACCCATGATGGTTAATTAAACCCTTATACATCCATCATATGTGTGTTACATGGACTAGAGCTTTTAGCTTGGTCGCGTGTAACCGTATTTATTTATTTGTATAGTTGTGTGATAAGAATTGGAAGCTGCGTTTTGAACATTCAGGTGAGTTACATAGTCCCACTTTTTATTGCATTTTAAACTTGGGATGGAAATGATGCAAGTGTTGAAATGAGTTTTAAATTTCTGTGATTATGTGTTAGCATAAATGCATGGACTATTATGTGACTGATATGCGTTATGTGCTACATGTTATGTGATGTGATATTGATGTGTGGATTAAGTCAGGAGGGTTACTTGCGGGTATCCATGGCCTGTTTAGTAGAAGGTACTGTGGTCTAGTCAGGAGGGTTACTTGCGGGTATCCATGGCCTGGGCTAGGGGGAAACCACAGGGACTTTGGTATGATCTGAGAGCGATTAAGGTCGTCTGCTTGGTGTCTGGGTGATTGATTGGATTGAATTACATGTTATCTTGTATGTTAGTTAGCATAATTGTCATGCAAATGTATTGTTTTATAATCACAATAATTGGATAAATTGTTTTGGAAATTGATTGGATATGTGTGTCTGAAAACCTATGTTTCTCACCAACCGTTAGTTGACATATAAGCATCATTTTCAGATATTCAGCAGGATGAGATTAAAGTTAGGAAAAGTGGTTAGATGGACCGTAGGCAGCTGGCGAAGTTTAGTTATCTAGATTTCGTTATTTTTTTGGATGATGAATGTTATTTATTTTGCTCTGTTAGGATGTATGAATGTTTGCATGTCATGACGTTGACATGAACTGCCTTCATTTCAATGTCAGACGCCTTTTGGATTTTATTAATGCATTTGGGTATTTTCATGACACTGCGTGTCTATACCTTGTACTTTATGCATGTTTTAGTTCTCTATGTAGACCTCAATGTGTTGTGATGATTCCCTTTCTCGTTGAGCCTCGTGTTTCCGCCTTAGCGAGGTATGACAGATTGGTATCAGAGCCAATGGTGATAGAGAAGTAGGTGGTTGAGCCTAGATTATAACCTAGGGGTCCTTCATATAGATGCATTTAGGACTCAAGTGTTTATTTTTATAACTGCTATGCTTCCCCCCAACTGGCCTCATGCTGAGTAATGAGAGTAATGATGTTAAAGAATATTTGTTTTTATAATGGTTATAGTGAACCAAATTCCATAGTTCATTCCAAGTCAGGTCCTCTTGTATACTGCAAGAGCGTCATAAGAAGTGAAATAGATTTTGTAAGGTCCGGATCCGTGATTGTATCGGTTTGGCGGGATAAATTGAACAGCCTTCATTCTGTGATACACGATACCTTTGTCTGGAATTTTATTGTAAATTGGCATGTTTGGGTATTTTTCACATGACACCGGCGTTTAGATGCTTCTTATACTTGAGTTACTTTTATGTATATTTGTTTTAGTTTCTCTATGTAGACAGTGTCAAATGTGTTTACTGTATGAATTGCCCTACTATTTCGTCGCTTGTTAAATATCAGCTCTCTACAAGTGATACGTGTGTCGTGCTATCGTCTCGTGCACTTGTTAATCTACCGCCCGCAATTAACGAGTAAACCCCAAATTTCCTTAGTCGCGTCATTCATTTTCCGCTATGAGCAAAATGAGACCAACACCGGTCTCTAGCCGGATTCAACCCTCTCGTCGTCACCAAGTTGCCACTAAACCCCTCGTGTACCCTAGCGTGATCGTTAGGTGAAAGAGAAAAGATGCGAGATGGTGGTTGAGCCTAGATTATAACCTAGGGGTCATTATTATAGATGCATTTTGGACTCAAGTGTAAAGTGTTATATTTTTATAACTTGCTTATGCTTCCCTCTATTTTGCGTGAGCTTTTTATATTTCCTTTTTTCGTTAGTTATCGTCTTAGTTTTGTAGCCTACACATAGCTGAATTTATTGCTTATCTTGCCTTGTTATTTGTTAGCATGCCTTTCCATTTCCATTAAGGAGTTCCGTTTTTTGGGGACCGTATTTGCATTGGGCGTAGGAGTTTCATTGAATATATATCAACATAATGAACCGAGTTCCAATTGGCCTTTACCCATGCCATATTGAAGAGAAGATGGCCATAAAGGAGGTTAGGGGAGAGTCAGTCATGAAAATGGAAGGACAAAGGTTGACACCCAAGGTAGGAGGGGTTATTATCATCAAGTTTCCTGGAATGGAACGTTTCGTGGGGGGGATACAAGTTAGCACGGAAGAAAGACGTGGAGGGGATGGAGGAGAATGAGGGGGTTTTGGAAAGGTAAGTTTAGAACTAGATGGGTATTGCTGTGTATATCAGATAGCGCTCAGGATCTTGGAATCCACAGGCAATCAGCTACTAGTAGTTAACCTTAGGGCATCCTCTTTGTCATCCATTTTTGGATTTATTGTCGGACTTTAGTCGGGGACCCATGGTTTTGGAAATTGTTAATTTCGAATATTGGGTTTAGTGTTTTTGGAATTGATTTTAGTTTATTTTATGAATGGATGGAATTATAGTTGAAATGTTTCTTATGTGTGTTATGTGTTAATGAATTGTATGTGATGTTGTGTTTGTACTAAGAAGTGTCGTCATAGGAGGAGTTTGTTCTGGTGCTAGGGAGCCTCTATAATTATGGTGGCCAACATAATTATTCACGCGCTCTGGCACAAGTGGACTTGCAAGTATGATTACATTGGTTAGTGTTGACACATTGGTGTATAATATTTATGATAGTTAGTTGTTTATGTGTGTGTATTATATATATATATATATATATATATATATATATTATATATATATATATATATATATATATATATATATATATATATATACGATTATAGAAGTATAGGATCGAAATTCTTCTTCTCTCGTTTAATGTATATTATTCCTTTCCTTTTATAGAAACATGATTCGAACTTCGCGTCAAAACCCAACCCCGGAACTGAGCCCAGTTGCTATAATAATTGCGTAGCAGTTGCAACATATCATTCCTCAGATCGTCACTCAAGTGACTGCTAATGTGAACAATGCGAATGGAGGAAATAGAAATGGTGGGAACAATAGATGTTCCTACAAGACTTTCACTGCTTGTAACCCTAAGGAGTTTGATGGAATGGGTGGTGCAGTAGCACTCACCCATTGGATAAAAAAGATGGAGTCGGTGTTTGATAACAGTGGTTGTACTACGAACCAGAGAGTGAGGTATGCTGCTAGTTGTTTTGTGAACAAAGCTTTGACTTGGTGGAACACACAAGTCTAAGCGAGAGGTCGTGAAGTTGCAATTGGTATGAGTTGGAATGATTTTAGGGCGTTGCTTGTGGAGGAGTTCTGTCTAAGAAACGAGATGGAGAAACTGGAGAATGAATTTTGGAACCACACTATGGTAGGAGCCAATCATGTCGCCTACACTGACAGGTTCCAAGAATTGCCCAAACTAGTCCCTCGCTTGGTTACTCTTGATCTTCTTGTATCAAGAGGTACATCAATGGGTTGGCACCTCAAATCCGTTGTATGCTTCGGGTGACCCAGCCAACTACTATTCAGAGCACTATCTTGACGGCTGGAATACTTACTGACGAGGCTGTCCGTTGTGGGACATTGACTAAGGGAAATGATAAGAGGAAAGAGATGGAGGAATCAAGTAAGCAAGGGAGTACATGGAAAGACAATAAGAAATCTAAGACTGGATCAAGGTTTATGGCGATAGTTCCTCCTAGGAATGACAATGTAAGCACATACCCTAAGTGTGCTAAGTGTTATACTTTTCACCCGAAGAATGCACCTTGTAAGTTGTGCTATAACTGCCATGGGTCATTATGCAAGACAGTGTTAGGCACCGATTAGGCAAGTGGCGCCTGTGAATGCTGTTAGGATGGGGCAGAATCAGAGGGCATGCTATGAATGTGGGAGTCTTGACCATCTTCGCTATGATTGCTCCAAATGGAAACAAGCAACTAGACAAGCAAGGAACCCGTTGGCTTTGAAGGGAAACAAGAACGCCCGAAATAATGGGAACCAAGCAAGAGGAAGGGCATTTAATGGGAATGCAGTAGAGGCTCTGCAGGCTCCCAAGGTTGTGACGGGTACATTTTCTTTAAACAATCAATTTGCTACTGTTCTTTTCGATTTTGGAGCTGATTTTAGTTTTATTTCTTCTAAGTTTGCGCCTTTGCTAAATGTGGAACCTTGTATTGTAAACCCTGGTTATGTGATAGAAATAGCTGATGGTGAGAGTGTAGAAGTTGATAGGGTTATCCGTGATTGCAAGCTAGAACTAGGAAACTCCTTGTTCACTATATATTTGATACCGTTAGGTCATGGAAGTTTTGATGTGATTGTGGGGATAGACTGGTTGTCCAAGAATAAGGCTGTTATAGTGTGTCATGAGAAAGTATTAGAGATACCAATAAAAGAGGGTAGGATACTTCGAGTTCATGGGAAACATACTTTGGGAGCCGCCAAAGCCCTAATGAACGCTAAGATAGATGAACCTGTGATAAGTGATATACCCGTGGTGCGAGATTTTACTGATGTATTTCCGAAAGACTTGTTAGGGCTACCACTTTAGCGACAAGTTGACTTCAGTATAGACTTAGTTCCTGAAGCAACGCAGGTCGTGAAGTCTCCATATCGTTTGGCACCCTCGGAAATGCAAGAATTATCTAGGCAACTTCAAGAGTTGCAAGACAAGGGTTACATACGACTTAGCCATTCGCCGTGGGGAGCACCTGTGTTATTCGTGAAGAAGAAGGATGGATCTTTTCGTATGTGTATCGACTATAGGGAGCTGAACAAATTAACTATTAAAAACCGTTATCCACTCCCTAGGATCGATGACTTATTTGATCAGCTGCAAGGAGCGTGTTATTTCTCTAAGATAGATCTTCGGTCAGGATATCATCAGCTACGTGTGCATGAAGATGACATTCCAAAGACCGCATTTCGAATGAGGTATGGACATTTTGAGTTTACGGTTATGCCATTTGGGTTAACCAATGCACCAGCAGTCTTCATGGACTTGATGAACCGGGTGTGCAAACCGTATCTAGATAAGTTTGTCATTGTCTTCATTGATGACATCCTGATCTACTCAAAGACGAAGGAAGAGCATGAAGTTCACTTGAAGTTAGTGTTGGAGTTACTGAGGAAGGAGAAGCTGTATGCGAAGTTTTCTAAGTGCGAGTTTTGGCTACAGGAAGTGCATTTCCTTGGACACGTGGTCAACCAGAGTGGTATTCACGTGGACCCAAGTAAAATAGAGGCGGTGAAGAATTATAAAGCTCCTACAACGCCGTCTGAAATTCGATCATTTTTGGGATTAGCTGGCTATTATCAGTGTTTCATCACAAATTTATCCAAGATTGCTAAACCCCGCTAACTCAGAAAAACCAAAAGTATGAGTGGGGCGAAAAAAGGAAGAAGCGTTTCAGACCTTGAAGAATAATCTCTGTGATGCTCCTATCTTGTAGTTACCGAACGGAATTGAAGATTTTGTAGTTTACTGCGATGCATCGAATCAAGGACTAGGTTGTATGCTCATGCAAAGAGGCAAGGTAATCGCATATGCATCAAGACAATTAAAGATTCACGAGAAGAATTATACAACACATGACCTAGAGTTGGGAGCTGTCGTGTTTGCTCTTAAGACTTGGAGGCATTACTTGTATGGCACGAAGAGTGTCATCTACACGGATCACAAGAGCCTTCAACATATTTTTGACCAAAAGGAGTTAAATATGCACCAAAGGAGGTGGATCGAGCTGTTTAGTGATTATGAGTGTGAGATTCTCTACCATCCTGGTAAGGCGAATGTGGTGGCTGATGCGTTAAGTAGGAAGGAACGGGTGAAACCTAGACGTGTTCGAGCAATGGCTATGACCATTCAGTCTGGAGTGAAAGAGATGATATTGGCAGCCCAAAGTGAGGCGTTCAAACAGGAGAACGTTCTTACAGAAAGGCTACATGGTTTAAATCAACAGATGGAAAGGAAGGAAGACGGGAATTTGTATTTTATGGATAGGATATAAGTTCTTTTAGTAGGAGATGTGAGAATGGTAATTTTGAACGAAGCTCATAAGTCTAGGTACTCTGTGCATGCTGAAGCGGATAAGATGTACCATGACCTGCATGATAAGTATTGGTGGCCGGGAATGAAGAGAGATATTGCTATCTACGTTAGTAAGTGTTTGACTTATGCAAAAGTGAAGGCTGAGCATCAAAGACCTTAGGGTTTATTGCAACAACCTGAGATACCGAAATGGAAGTGGGATAAGATCACTATGGATCTTATTACCAAGTTACCTAGGTCAAGAAGTGGGCATGACGCGATATGGGTAATAGTCGACAGACTTACCAAATCAGCTCATTTCTTAGCGATTCATGAGGATTTTAGTATGGAGAAGTTGGCAAGATTATATATTGATGTAATTGTGGCACGACATGGAGTGCATGTGTCGATTATTTTGGATCGAGATGGGTAATTTACTTCACACTTTTGGCAAACGATACATAAAGCGTTAGGAACAAGATTAAACTTGAGTACTGCTTATCATCCTCAGACGAATGGACAAAGTGAGCATACAATTTAGACTTTGGAGGATATGTTAAGGGTGTGCATTATAGATTTTAGTGGTAGTTAGGATGTTCATCTACCATTAGCCGAGTTTTCTTACAACAACAGTTATCATTCGAGCATTCGATGTGCTCCGTTTGCGGCCTTGTATGGTAGGAAGTGTATGTCGCCTGTGTTATGGGCAGAGATTAGAGAGGGCCGTTTGATTAGACCTGAGTTAGTACTAGAGACGACAGATAAGATGGTATTGATAAAGGAAAAGCTCAAAGCGGCGAGAGATCGTTAAAAGAGTTATGCGGATAAGAGACGTAAACCGTTAGAGTTTGAGGTGGGTGATCGGGTATTATTAAGGGTGTTGCCTTAGAAGGGCATAGTGCATTTTGGAAAGAATGGTAAGTTAGCACCGAGATATATAGGACCGTTTGAGATCCTTGAAAGGATTGGCCTTGTAGCTTATAGGTTGAGGTTACCTGAGGAGTTGAATAGCGTGCATGACACCTTTCATGTGTCAAATCTAAAGAAGTGTCTGGCGAACGCTAATTTGCATGTGCCATTGGATGAGATCAAGGTCGAAAAGATACTTCATTTTGTCAATGAACCTATAGAGATTATGGATCGAGAAATTAAGAAGTTAAAACATAGGAAGATAGAGCTTGTGAAAGTTAAATGGAATTCAAAACGTGGTCCTGAGTTTACTTGGGAACACGAAGACCAGATGAGGATTAAGTATCCATAGTTGTTCGTGGACCGAGTTATTGAGCCTGCTAGTTAAATCTCAGGACGAGATTTCCTCAAGGAAGGGATACTGTGACATCTGTGATTTAATCAGGTTAGTGATACCTTTATAAATGGCTAAGAGTTCATTATGTGTGATTTCTTGTGTGTTATGTGTTATATATGTGTGCTAAGTGGTTTGAATAGGTGTATGATATCATTCTAAGGTATATGATCATCTCATTTTAAGTGTGTTTGTGTTTGGTGATGAGTATTCCATTTGTTCACGTATAGTGATAATAGAAAGGAATGGCGTGTTGCATGCAATGTTATGTCAATAGTTAAATGATTTTGTGTTAAGCGTTTATGGGAAATGTATCACGTTGGAAATAAGTGAAGTGAGTGAAATTTGGATATTTATAGTAGACTTTTTAAAAATAGAAAGTGAAATGTGAAATGAAAAGTTATATTTTTGGAAAGTTTAGTAAGTTGCGTTTATGTAAAAAGATTTACCCAAATTAGCTTAAGTTTTCAAAGAAACATAAGGTAATAAAGGTAATTAGTTAATTAATAATTAAATAATAAAAAAATAGTATAAGAGGGGGGGGGGGGGCGATCGGCATAAGGGTTTAGGGTAGGGTTAGGAGACCTAAACTTTGTCAAACTCTAAGACTTAAAGGATAAGGATACTTAGGGTTATATACCAACAAACCTAGCTTATAATCTTTTCTCCCATTCCTTGTGTTGACCGAATATCAGCCCTAAGAAACCCTAGAGTGCCGAATTTAGTGTTTGATCCAAGAACATTCAAGAATTATTGTTTAGGTGCTAGCATTCAAGGTAAGTATGTTCATCTTAGCTAGTTTATGATATTCATGTAACATGATTTATGATGGATCTAGGGTTTACATAAAATACATATTATATATGAACTTTAATGATGGTATGATGATTAGGGTTAGTTTAGGGTTATGATCATGCATGTTGCATGTTAGGGTTTACGTTAGAACATGATTTAGAGTTGAGCAGATTTTGGGTCTGTGTTCAACTGATGATATCTAGATGTTAGAAACATGTTTTGATATGATTCAAGAGCCTAAACTGTAGTTCAAAGAGTATATTTTTCAAAAAGTCTGGCCTCGAATGATTTTGAGTTCTGGAAGTTGGTTAAATGTTGGTCACAAGAAAAGTTGTCAAAACAGTGAATACGGGTCAGAATTAGGTCATGTTTGTAACACACTCAAATCTGAGTACGCATCGGAATGTTGAATATCCGAGGGCGTTACTTTATGGATCAATAGCATAAGATCTGAGAACGACTACTAAACGTGTCGTTTGAAAAAGATACATTGGATTAACAAAATACTTGTTTGTTACATAAGCCCGTGGCTTCAAATTGTTCAACAATATAAATAAAGATTTTGGTTTATAACAATTGTCCCCAAAATGTAATAAGACCCCAAATCTTAAATGTTGACTCTTCAATTATTGACTTCTAATGTATCATCGCACCTCGTGCCTTATTGACCTGAAAAACATGCTTAAAACGTCAACATAAAGTTGGTGAATTCATAGGTTTATGTAAATCAATTGTAGGACCGCAAGATTTCCAAGTGTATGATTAAGCAACAAATGCAAACATCATAAAAAGTAATTACGTTTTCCTAAGCTCATGACACCGAGGCTCGACGTATATGAATGCAAATAAATTTGCCAACAAGTGTCCGTGAATGATGTGCTAACCCTGCAACATCCCAAATTCGACATGGTATGCGTTCGTTCCCGGTGATAGCTAGTCACCCGAACGGGGATTGTCAATCCCTAATAGATCTATTCATAACATTCGCGCCCACATAATGCAATTCCCAATTACATCTATGCAATTAACAGTTCATGATGATGGACATAATGGGTTATAGTTACTTAGGCAAACACGTAATCATCGTATAAAATGTACACTTGCGTCCAATTTGTAAAACAAAGCATGTTCTCACCCCAAGGATGTAAATCATTTAAATAACAGTAAAACATGGGGCTATGAACTCACCTTAGGAATCACACCGTCAAATACCTAAGTAAATACGGCCAGTCTTAGTCTACAAATTTAGGCTAAAGACTCAATGTATAAACTACAATAAGTTGCTAGTTTATATATACTGTTATCACTTGTGTGGTGGTGTACGTGTTTAATGTATTAGAAATTGTTGATGGCTCTTGGAAAGGTATAAGATTTCCCACGTTCTAGTATACGTATAAACGTTTATTAATAAATATCCATATTTATTAAGTCGTGGTTTAACTTGTTATAATATTTGATAAATATATAACTCGTCCGATTCGTTAAGTGTTTATAAAAATCACTTTCGTTCACCAAATACCCTTAAGTTTCTTATAATTACAAAACAGCCCCTGGGTATATAAATTATATACTATTTTACATTTCAAAGGTGAGGTGTTGGAGTGATTGGGGGTTTGGGTGGGGGTAAAAAAAAAAAGAAGTGAAGTTTGTACAAAGACAATGGTTTATTTGTTTCCCTTAAGTTTTCATAATTACATATTTAGTCCTCCAACTTAACACAATTTACACTTTAGGTCCTTATATGTTTAAAACAGCCCCTTAAGTTCCAAAAGTGCTCAAAACAGTCCCTAAACCTTATAAATTAGTTATGACAGTTTTAACCTTCAAGTTTCTAAATTGACACATTTAGTCCCTTAACTTGTAAAAATCGCATTTTAACTCTAATTAGGTCTAACAAGTGACATTATATTTCATTTAGCTCCAATAAGCCATATAAGCTGTTCCAGCTTATAAATAAGCTCGGGAGAGCTTATAAATAAGCTCGGGAGAGCTTATTTTGGCTTAATGGACCTTATTAGGCCCGTTAAGGTCCAATAAGTGTTCTAAAGGTCCGATTAAGTTTTAAAAAGCACACATGCACTTGTTAAGCTTATTTAAACTACACAAATCAAATTGGCTTATTAATAAGCTTGGATGAGCTTATTTTAAGCTTATTAGGCTCATTGGCCTAACAGCCTTAACCGAAAGTTAACCAAAGGGCCCATGAGGGTTTCCTTATTGATTCCAACTTATTTTAATAAGTCAATAAGATCATTTGAGTATGTTTTAAGTGGTTTTAATCGCATGCCTTATTCATTAATCAAATAAGCTCTAGTAATGGGCTTTTGGGCCCATTACGAGCTTACTATGAGTTTTAAAGGTTTGGCTTGGTCCATTAAGGTCTACTAGATTGTATAGACTTATTATGATCCATATAAGTTGCTTAAGCTCGCAAGTAAGTTGTTTAAGCTTATTTGGAGCTTACGGGCTTCATTGGGTTCACGGCAATGGGCTACAAGCCCAATAAGGGTTCAGTTGGTTTCTAAAACATATACCATGGTATCCTAGGCCTATGCAAGTTTGATAAGCACCTAGGCTTCCTATAAGCCCGAGAGTGCTTATTTATAAGCTGTAGGCTCACCGAATGGGCTTATTAGGTCCATTTGGTCTTGTATGCGTCTATTAGGCTAGAGAGGCCCAATAGGAGTCTAACTCATGCATGTTTGTCACATATAAGTTTACTAGTTTGCTTACTTAATAAATACAAGCCCTGAAAAGATCTTATTAATAACCAGTGGCTTTCCCACTATTAGGGCCATCGTTGGGCTAGTTGGGCCCGTACGTAAGTACGTTTGGTTTTCATGAGAATACAAGGCCCAATATTTCCCCCTAGCAACTCTCATAAATTTCGCAAGGCTCTAATGACATAAGGGTCATGTATTTAACTTGTAAACACGTCTTGTCTTACATGCAAATGTTTATTTAAGTATTGTATACGTTCCCAAGCCAAAGTGTCACATTTACAATGAAAGTTTACGTATAGATTTATTACTATTTCGTGTATAATGTTTGTTGTTCGGGTCGAAGACCAAGTTTTCATATACACAAAAGGTTTAAAGCCAAAGCTTATTAATACTACCATATGTCATGTGTTTCTTTGTACATTTACACCACACAAGTCGATATACAAGTAGTATTGCGTAATAACACCATGTTTTCTTATTTAACATTCGTGAACTAATTCTAGCACACCCTATAGTACTGCATACTGACATGTGAACTAGTAACAAGGTAAACAGCATAATATAAGTGTTATGGTTTCGAACGGACTTATAAAGGTCCTAGTGCCTGTTGGGATATTACGAGCAATGTGGCAAACCCACGTGTGTAAACACGATCAATTACCAAAAATTAAATCTCAATGCTTTGGTAAACAAAACCCCAACCCTATCTCGTGTTAAAACCTTTTTTAAAACTTGTAGACAACTAGAAATGTTTGTGGGTTCGAATGAGATCAATGGAGGTGTTTGTTTGCGGTTTGAAGCTCGAACACAAGAAATAAATACGTGTGTAGTTGTTTGAGAGTGTTTAGGGTGTATGTGAGTTTTCAAGAGTGTAAAGTGGTAATTATACATGAGTATTTATAGGCAAAATGTCTAGTTACATATTCCTAGTCCTAAAACCAACCAAACCGTGCCCTATCTACTAGTGGTTTTGTGGTTTTGGTTAATCACACATAGTTTTGTTAAAACCCAAGTAGCGCTAACGAGTAGAGAGTTCAGAAAGAGAACAAGGTACTATTCTTAATTACAAGATATATGTACAAGATATGCTTAGATACTTGAAATCTTGTGATTTGTGTGTGTGTCTTGTGTTTAGCCAGTTATACAAAGGAAAAGAGAAGCCAAATGGTTATTAACCATTGTGTAATAGATTAGTGGGGGACATTTAGGACTAACATTAATTAATGGGAGTTTGTACATGTACTTAGCAATATCATGGAAGATTTCTAGGTGATTTGTGTGTACATATGTATGCCGTGGGTTTTCATAGGGAAGGAAGGATCCAAAGTGATCTTTAACCCATGTGTATTAGCTAACTAGAGACATGTTGTACAAATCTTAATTAAAACCTAGATGTACATTGTACTTAGTGTAAGATTTAAGGATTTTCTAGTTATTCTTGTCCCATAATTCGGCTCTAGTGGGTATTTAACACAAGAATTGATTTAATTTTGTGTTAAGGTTTTAAAAGTGGGTATTGGTTTGAGTCTAGGTAAGTCTAGGTATTTTCGGGGTATGTCCAAATGTATTTTATTGCGAAACGTAACCCTTTTACGTGACCAATAAAAATAAAATACGCAAAGTACATAATTATCTTCTTAATAATTATATATTACTTGGTTGATGTAAACCTTAATTTATTTGACGACCGTTTACATTAATTGATTATTTATAGTCTACGCGATTTAGCTTAAAAGTTAATTTAAAAGTAAACGCGTATAGGACTAAAATAAATAGTGACTAATAATAGGAGTCGTAAAATGACCTGAAATTGAGAAATGTTACAGTCTCCACCCGTTAAAAGAGCTTTGTCCTCAAAGCTTAAGACCTTGTAGTGGATGACGAAGCCCGGTTTGTGAAGAGTTGTGGGTATTTTTGTTTGAACGAATCTTCACGTTCCCAGGTGAACTCAGGACCTCTCCTAGAGTTCCAGCCAACCTTAACCAATGGTATCCGGCTTCGCTTCAATCGTTTGATCTCCTATTCCATGATTTCAACGGGCTATTCCATAAACTGGAGCTTATCGTAAACATGAATTCCTTCTAACGGCATGACTAATGGTTCGTCAACGTAACATTTTTTCAGATTAGACACATGGAAAGTATGGTGAACTCTACTAAACTCTTGAGAAAGTTCCAGCCTGTAGGCAACTTTCCCAACTTTTGCTATCACTTTGAAAGGTCCGACATATCTCGGGTTCAGCTTGCCCCGCTTACCGAAACCGTAATACCCTATTGTTTTTCTAAGGCTAGACTTGAGTATATCTCGTCCTAACCTCGAAATCCATCGGCTTTTGTTTCTGATCAGCGTAGCTCTTTTGTCAATCCTGAGCTGCTTGCATCCTTTGCTTAATCAGGACGATCTTTTCTGTTGTTTCTTGGATCAATTCCGGACCTGTCAGTTGGGCTTCCCCAACCTTGGCCCAGCACAGCGCCAAACCGGTGAACGACATTTCGACCATAACAGTGCCCATAAGGGGCGCCTTTATGTTTAGCGTGATAACTATTGTTGTATGAAAACTTCAGCCAAGGCAAAGGTTTAACCCAGCCCTTAGCCAAATCGATCACGTAAGCGTGTAGCATGTCCTCGAGAGTTTGAATGGTTCTCTCGCTCTAGCTGTCAGTTTCCGGATGATACGCAGTGCTTATACTAATATCTGTACCCAAAGCTTTCTGAAATGATCTCCAGAAATTTAAAGTGAATCTTCCATCATGATCACAGATAATTGAGGCAGGTATCCCGTGTCTTGCTACTATCATGTTCAAGTACAACCTTAGCCAAATTTTGTCTAAACGTATCATTCTCCCTATTGGCAAGAGTGGGCAGATTTTGTAAGCCGATCCACAATCACCCAGATGGTGTCAAAACCTTGCGATGACTTAGGAAGCTTGGTGATAAAATCCATCATGATATTATCCCACTTCCACTCGGGTATCTTAGGTTGTAGTAGCAATCCCGATGGCCTTTGATGTTCGGCCTTGACCCTCGCACACATTAGGCATTTGCTAACATACGTGGCGATGTCTGCCTTCATATTGGGCCACCAATATAGCTTTTTCATGTCTTGATACATCTTTTCCGAACCGGGATGGATAGAGTATTTTGACTTGTGAGATTCATGCATAATCACGGATCTTAAATCTCCATAGCAAGGTAACCAACTCCTGCCTTGTAAACATAAGGTTCCATCGGCATGTGGTTCCAATCTTTTCTTGGGTATATCCTTTCTGATTATACCGCCTACGTCTTCATTCACGAGATTCTTTGGTTTATGTGCTTCGATTTGAGCTTCCAATATTCGTTTGGGAAGATCCAAGCTAATTGTCATAATTAAGGCTCGAACCCTTAATGGCTCAATCTGTTTCTTAAGGCTTCAAACGCATCGCCACATACGTTTGCCTTCCCTGGATGATAACGAATATCGCAATCGTAATCACTTAACAATTCTAGTCAACGGCGTTGCCTCATGTTAAGCTCTTTTTGATCGAGAATGTGTTGTAGGCTTTTATGGTCGGTAACACGGAGCCAATCTGGTTCCAGTAAAGATAGAGTCTCCATATCCTTAGGCAAACACCACCGATCCAAGTTTCTAAAATCTCCGCAAACTTTTAGTTTGTCGAGAAGCATAAATCAATCACATTCTCTCAGCTGCATCAATACAGCAACCTAAGACCCTTGTGTGACGCAACACAGTAACCCACAAAAGGTCTTCGCTTCCTTCAAGTAAGCCAGAATAGGGTGCACCTGCATAACTTCTGCTTTATTAACTGAAAAGTGTTTTCTTCCTTTCTCCCCAGTCAAACGATTCCTTTCTGACTAAGTTTCGTCATTGATTTAGGCAATTTCGAAAATACCTTCGATGAACCTTCGATAGTACCAGCAATACCTAAAATTGGCGGATCATCTGTTGGTAGTCTTAGGGAGATGCCCAATATTTGAAAGATCTATCTTGGCTGGATCTACATGGTAAAAGGGCCTCTCAATCAAAGATTAACCGAGGAATTCTACGCATCGTAAATCCAAAATTCACATTTTGAAAATAGGCATACAACTCCTTTCTTAAGGCAATTCTAAGATGGCCTTGATATGTTCTTCATGTTCTTTCTTCGTCCTTTGAATAAAATAGAGTATGTCCATCGGATGAAGACAATTACGAACTATCTAAGTAAGGCCTTTCACACTAGGTTCATGAGGTCCATGAATACCGCAGATGCGTTTATTAGTCCGAATGGCATAACCTGGAACTTGTAATGGCCATACCGAGTTCGAAATGCCGTCTTTGGAATGTCTTGCTCTTGCACTCTAAGCCGGTGATATCCTGATCTCATATCTATTTTTGAATAAATATTGGATCCTTGAAGTTGATCAAACAAATCGCCGATCCTTGAGAGTGGATAATGATTCTTTACTGTCAGTTTATTTAACTTACGGTAGTCGATGCACATCCTAAATGACCCATCCTTCTTTTTGACAAACAAGATCGGGGCTCCCCAAGCTGAGGAACTAGGCCTTATGAATCCTTTGTCGGAAAGTTCTTGTAATTGTTCTGATAATTCCTTCATTTCGGATGGAGCCACGAATACGGTGCTACGAGCTATAAAAACGGGCGCGCTTCCTGGATCTAAGTCCGATTTTGGAATTCCACTGGTCGAGCCGGAGGAAGACCTGGCAAGTCCTCAGGAAATACTTCAGGAAAATCTCGGACGATTGGTACGTCCTTTATTTGTTTTCCTTCTGACTTGTCCTCCTCTTTCTTGGCGGATATCTACGCCAAAAAGACCTGGCATCCTTTTGCCATGTACTCTTGAGCTTTTGAACATGAGATAACTGTCAACCGAGATTCTCTCCCGTTGCTACTTTCGTTGCCACAAAAAGTCAAAGTTTCATTCCCATAGGGAACTTGAACAAGTTTCTCATCGCACACGATCACGGCGTGACATCTTCTTAACCAGTCCATACCGATAATGACATCGAAACTACCCAGTTCTACGGGCATTAGATCTATGTTGAACGGATGGTCTAAGAAATTTAAAGTGCAACCTCGTATAATAGTGTCTATCCCGACTATTTTCCCATCAGCTAATTCGACATCATAACTATTTTCTAATGGAGTTGGGGCGATGTTAATCAAGGAACTAAATGCAGTAGATATAAAGCTTCTATCGGCACCAGTGTCGAATAAGATAGATGCATAGTGGTTGTTTAAGAGGAACGTACCCGTGACGACATTGGCATCAGGGTTTCCTGATGCATTTCCTCTCTTTTCTGCATTCCTAACTACATAAACCCAGCCTTGTGCATTCCATATTCCTCATCCCATTCTTTAACTTAGTACATCTCCTCTGAAATAACCTGGGGGCTCGCCATGCTCAAAACAACCATTTCCCTTAGGAGCTGCCCCATTGCCCTCTGTATATCAACAACAGTTGCATACAGTACTCCTCAATCACGAGCAAATGCCCTACTTTATGCACTTGTGGCATTTCTGGGGTGGGCACGAGCCATTGTGGAGAGATTGGGCACTTGGTGCACTTGGAAAAGATCCCCCATAAGCTTTCATTCGCATGTCCCCCATATTGTAGACCTTGCGACATTCTGCATCTTGAAGGGTTGTTGCGGTGACCATGATTGTTCTGGATGAATCGATCAGCTTCCTTTGTTGCCCGATACTGTCTTGCTGCGTATTGCAGAGTTATTGGTCCATCAAGTCATTGGCCAACTCAATAGTCTCATCCAAACGACTGGGTCTAGGCAGATCTCATAGACATTCCCATAAAATGTTGTCCAGGAAGTCCACTGCTGTACTTGTCCAGCAACCTTCTCAGTTTAGTTGTCAACAAACTTGGTACATATTCAGGTTAGTTCTGGAAACGTCAGTTGTATTGCTGGAACATTCGTTTCCCCTGACCTTAGGTCCACAACACAATTTCTAATTTCTTAATTTCACCCTGCGGACAATACTTGTCCGTTATCTTTTTCTTGAGTACTTCCCAAGTCATTGCATATGCCTCAGGACCTAAGGTTCTTATCTGACCATTCCACCAAGTCAAAGCAGCACCTAACAGAGTGCAGGTGACAAACTTTACTTGATTCTCAATAGCACAACCACTGATATTGAAAACTGACTCCATCTTCTCAATCCACCGAGTCAAACCGACCACGCCTTAAGTTCCCTTGAAGTTCAAAGGTTGACACTTCATGAAGTCATCGTAAAAACAAGGGTGCACAGTTTGTACGTTCCTTCGGTTATCCTCGTGCGAACTGTGGCTTCCATCTCCATTGGTGGAGTTTCGCAAAAGAGCTTAGTCAATCATTGCTTGGATGGATTCTGGAGTCATGTGGTTTGGGTTGGTGTTTTTAACAGGGGTATTCGGTCCTCTTCTGGTCGTAGGTGCCATGATTTATCTAGATCACAAAAGACAAAACATGAGGTTATATGACAGAATATAATAATGTATAGATGAGATATCAACACAAGAGAAGTATATAGTACAACACAACACATCCATTTCATTCATAACTTTGAAAATTTTACATGAAATAGTTGTCGGATTACACATAATACAATACAAAAGATCTAAGGCTATGTTAGCGGGGAAAACCCCTAATACTTAACATGCCTGTACAATGACCTAGCAAGATAAAATAGCATAAATCACTAGATGCAACTGTCAGCATCTCCCAGTAAGCAACTTGGTGATCAGAATCCCAGCCTCTGTCCTGCTGTCTAGCTCTCCTCTGCTGCCCTCGCAGTGCTAACAACTCGGCCTGCATGTCGCTCATCTCTCGCCTCATGTCTCTAATGACTCGGAGAGTCTCTACCATCTGGTCCTGACATCTACGGTCAGTCTCTCGAGAGCCGCGTTCAACATCGGCTGTGCTGCATTTGAAAAGCGAGTCTCATTACCTGATGTATGTTTGAATGAGAGTATCCCCTGCAGCTGTAGCCTGTGTCAGGTGTGCCTGGAGATGGGGTCCCGTGTGCATACACATAACACGATGGGTCAGAAGCACAGATGAGCTCGCCTGACTCAATCCTAATCGGTAAGCCTAATCTCTCTGGAAGCGAAAGGCCTCTCTCCACCATTCATATTGGACTCCTGGAGAGTCATCCTATCCTCCCTTAGAGATAAATCGATCCCCTGGGAGTCCATATCACCGTCGCCTGTGATATACGAGACCTACTATCCTGAGCATCCTCTAGTAAAGCATACAAGTCCTGTGTATCATGCTCATGGAGCTCAGCAAGCTCTGTGACCCTAGTATTGACCTCTCCCACGGTCATAGGTGCTATCTTCGAACTGCTCTGTCACCCAGGATCGACCCAAGTAATCCCCTAATACCGTACCCAACATCTCTAATCTCCTGTCCAGCCATCTCTTCAACATCTAACTATTTTTGCTGACAAACCATAATCCTATCCCTCGACTCTGGTAGGTCTTAGCATAAACTCTTCATCAACCTCATATCGGGAGCCTAGAGTGGACAAACACAACCTCTTGCGAGGTGGCTGCTCAGACTCGGGAATCTCACCCTAAGGTCAAACAGGTGGGAGTATGTTATAATAGATGGTGGGGTAGTGTGGTAGTGTGGTGATGTAAGCGCAGTAACTACATCAATGAGAGCCTGAGTGGATGTTATCCTGAGTGTCTGGATTTGGGTTGGACACCCAGATGATGGTAGTAATGGTGATGGCATAGGTAGTGGTGATGAATGTGCAGGTGGGGCTGTGCACCTAGCAAGGCGCTCTCCTGCAGAGGGTGGTGATAGTGAGATAGGTGGTGATGGTGATGGAGTAGTCATGGCCAGAAGTCTCTCAACCTCTGCCTCTGGTGGAAGGGTATGAAGTCTAAGGCGAACGGTAATCCTAGCCCCAATAGTAATGTCAGTGGAGGGTGGTGGTATAACAGGCTCTGTTCCCTCAGGTGGGAAAATAGGCTCATCAACAGGTATAACAATAGTAGAGTCGGCTGGAGCTAAGTGATCCTCCTCCTCCTCCTCCTCCTCATCATCATCCTCATCCTCATCATTGGCGTCATCCCTAGATGAATCGCCGTCATCATCATCTCCATCATCTCCCCCGTCCATAGGATAGTCGACCGGACCATCCTCTGTCTCATCATCCTCGTACTCCTCTGGATCCTCCTCGGGATCCGACTCAGTAACATATCCGGGTGACTCAGCAGTAGGTGAATCAACAGGAGGTAATGGCTGCTCCTCAGCTGGAAACTCATGGTCATCCTCCAATGGTATATACTCAGGGTATATAGGCTCTGGCACGTAGTCAGGATCATATGCATGTACGAAAATAGGCTCACGCTCATCCTCTTCTGGAGGAACTGGTGGTGTCTGTGGATCCTCTGGGCCTGGTATGTAATCTGGTGATGGTGGGGCTACTGGCTGCATCGGGAGTCCGTCGTATCCTAATACGATGACCCATGGAATACCTCCCTCAGATATCTCCTCATCATCGGCTCCCCAGAAGGCTCTGCCGGGCTCAGAGTCGGTGTAAACAGAAGTGTAGGTAACCGCAGATGTCGCAGAAGACATGACTACTGCAAAAAGCAAAAATAACTTATATAAGTATTACTTATAGGAAAGATCGGTATGATATGTCTATAAGCCTTAATTATAAGGGTCTTATGGTAATATACGTAATATCATTTATATATACGTATATCAATCAATCATGTAAGCATTTAGTACCCTACTAATGCTATAACAATGCATGTCATGTAAGCATATATGTGCTAGATGTAAATAAGTAATGCATGTATGTCCCTCGCAAATCCCATTTGTGAAAACAGTGTTTGAAAATGGTTATAGTCCAGACAAAACTTTTGACCTGGTTCTCTATAACCTTGGCTCTGATACCAATCTGTAACACCCTCAAATCTGAGTATGCAGCGGAATGTTGAATATCTGAGGGCGTTACTTTATGGATCAATAGCACAAGATCTGAGAACGACTACTAAACGTGTCGTTTGAAAAAGATACATTGGATTAACAAAATACTTGTTTGTTACATAAGCCCGTGGCTTCAAATTGTTCAACAATATAAATAAAGATTTCGGTTTATAACAATTGTCCCCAAAATGTAATAAGACCCCAAATCTTAAATGTTGACTCTTCAATTATTGACTTCCAATGTATCATCGCACCTCGTGCCTTATTGACCTGAAAAACATGCTTAAAACGTCAACATAAAGTTGGTGAATTCATAGGTTTATGTAAATCAATTGTAGGACCGCAAGATTTCCAAGTGTATGATTAAGCAACAAATGCAAACATCATAAAAAGTAATTACGTTTTCCTAAGCTCATGACACCGAGGCTCGACGTATATGAATGCAAATAAATTTGCCAACAAGTGTCCGTGAATGATGTGCTAACCCTGCAACATCCCAAATTCGACATGGTATGCGTTCGTTCCCGGTGATAGCTAGTCACCCGAACGGGGATTGTCAATCCCTAATAGATCTATTCATAACATTCGCGCCCACATAATGCAATTCCCAATTACATCTATGCAATTAACAGTTCATGATGATGGACATAATGGGTTATAGTTACTTAGGCAAACACGTAATCATCGTATAAAATGTACACTTGCGTCCAATTTGTAAAACAAAGCATGTTCTCACCCCAAGGATGTAAATCATTTAAATAACAGTAAAACATGGGGCTATGAACTCACCTGAGTGAATAGTCCTCTGAAAATGATAATAGATATCCAAGTATGAATCACGCCGTCAAATACCTAAGTAAATACGGTCAAGTCTTAGTCTACATATTTTAGGCTAACGACTCAGTGTATAAATTAAATTCCATTATAAGCTTATACATACTGTTATCACTTGTGTGGTGGTGCACATGTTCAATTATTTGTATTCATTTGATGGCTCTTGGGAAACGTTTATGCGTTGTTAATAAATATTCATATTTATTAAGTCGCAAGTAACCCGTATAATATCCAAATAATATTATAATTCGTCCGTTTCGTTAAGTGTTTATAAAAATATCACTTTGTGTATAAAATAACCCCCTAGGTTTTCCATAATTATAAAACAGCCCCTAGGTTTATAAATAGAGACTATTTACATTTCAAACCCTTAAGTTTTCATAATTACACCTTTAGTCCTCCAACTTTACACAATTTACACTTTAGATCCTTACATGTTTGAACACAGTCCCTTAAGTTCCAACAGTGACTAAAACAGTCCCTTAGGCTAATAAAACAGTGGGTTGACAGAATTTAACCCTCAAGTTTTAAAGTTTACATATTTAGTCCCTCAATTTTGTAAAAATCGCATTTTAAGTTCGTTTAGGGTCTAACAAGTGGCAACAAGTTTTATTTACTCCAATAAGCTATGTAAGCTGATGGCAGCTTATAAATAAGCTCGGACGAGCTTATTTTGACTTATTGGGCTTATTGGGCCCGTTAAGGCCCATTAAGCTTTTTAATGATCCAATTTGGTTTCCAAGGATACAAGGGTACTTGATAAGCTTATTTAAGTTATAAATATTAGTTTGGCTTATTATTAAGCCCGGATGAGCTTATTTGGGCTTATTGGGCTCGTTGGCCCAATAACCTTAACCGAAAGTCACA
The DNA here is from genome assembly GCA_026074375.1 of Tanacetum coccineum. NCBI lineage: Eukaryota > Viridiplantae > Streptophyta > Magnoliopsida > Asterales > Asteraceae > Tanacetum > Tanacetum coccineum. Next base: position 24,801 of record BQNB010021214.1, on the reverse strand, counting down.
CAAAAGGCCCGTTAGGGTTTCCTTATTGATTCCAACTTATTTTCATAACTCACTAAGCTTATTAGGGCCTGTTTAATCTATTTTTATTATGTGGCTTATTCAATAATAAGCTAGTAAATGGGCTTGTTGGGCTCGTTATAAACTCGATAAGGGTTTTAGAGGTTTGGGCTTTAATCCTTTAGGTCTGTTAAGTTGAAAAGGCTTATTGTAATCCTTATTGAGCTCTTTTTGGTTTATTTTTGGTTCAGCTTATTCCAAATAAGCTAATAAGCCCTCGTTAATGGGCTGTTAGGCCCATTAAGGGTCCGAAGGGATTTCTAAATGGTTTGACTTGGCCCATTAGGGTCCATTAGCTTTACTTAGGTCTATTAAGCCCATTAAGCTTACACAAGTTCACCAATAAGCTGTTTTAAGCTTATTGTGAGCTTATGGCTCGAGTTGGGCTCGTTAGTGGGCTAGTAAGCCCATTAAGAGTTTGGTTGGGTTCCACATGATATGGCAAGGTCCATGTGAATCAAATAAGCACTATAGACCTCTAAATAAGCTCGTAGAGCTTATTATTAAGCTGAAGCTTCGATGTGCGTGGTCTGTTGGGTTCAGACATGGGCCATTGGGCCCGATAGGGTCCAATTGGTTTATTAAGATTTCTTGTGGGGTTTTGTTAGGTCCTCTAGTACCAAAACAACGTGCCTAGCATTTCTTAATCGCAACAAACAACATGCAAACATTTAAGAGCCTAGTATACTCCTTCCCTAGCCACGTCGTTGCATTTTCTTTGAAAGTTTACGTGTAGACTTCACGTGATCAAGTAGAACGAAACCATGATTCTCATTGGTTCTCATTCGTGTATATTAAAGGGAACATTTAAGCCTTAACTCGTTAGTTAACCGTATATTAATCATGATAACACCATACAAGCCTAAGTACGTACAATATGGGTGCGTGAACCATGCATGGGTCGAACCATGCATGTTCATGTTCACGTATGTTGTATAATCGTGACTTATCAACTAGACATGAATATTACAATTTGAAGTATGACAAGAATGGCTTAATGTCGAGACTTACAATGGTCCTAGCGTCTTGGTTTTGGATTATGAAGCACGCACAAAAGGTTTACACCCGAATGTGTATTACCCCAAGCTTAAAAGCTTATATACCCAACTTCCTTAGCTTGTGTTTCCCCTTTAAACCCTTATACTTAATCCTAAATGCTTCCTTGAGTCCTTAGAGTGAATGTTGTTCGTGTATGGGTTTGGTTATAGTGTAGCCAAATGGAATAGAGAGTAAATGAGGGAGGTTTATCTTAGAGAGAGTTTAAGAACCTTGGAAATGTATTATGTGAACTTATGAGTGGTATTTATAGGCACATTTGCTAGTTGATCTTCCATGGTTCCCTCTTAACTAGAAACGAGCCAACATGGGTGGTTTTAGGGAGTTCTAGTTAGTTACACATGGTTTTAGGCTAAACCACCCAAGAACAAGCTTTAATTAGCCAAGTGATGTACAAGATTTAGCTAGATTAGGAAATCTTAAGGATTTGTGTAATTACATGCATGTAGCTGTGGCAAGGAGGGGCAAATGGGATCCTAAGTAGTCTTTAACCATTGTGTAATATGTTAACTAGGAACATTAAGTACAAGTATTAATTAAACAAGGTTTGTACAAGTACTTAGAGATCATTAGTAAGATTTTTAGGTGATTTTTGGTACTTATTTTCGGCTATAGTGGGTTTTACACAAGAATTGATTTAGATTTTTTGTTAAGGTTTTAAAAGTGGGTCTTGGTTTGAGTGTAGGTAAGTCTAGGTATTTCCGGGGTATGTCCAAATGTATTTTATTGCGAAACGTGGCCCTTTTACGTGACTAATAAAAATAAAATCGCAAAGTTCATAATTATCTTCTTAATAATTATTTATTACTTGGTTGATGCAAACCTTAATTTATTGGATGACCATTTACATTAATTGATTATTTCTAGTCTACGCGATTTAACTTAAAAGTAACTATTAAAAGTAAACGTGTGTCGGACCAAAATAAATAGTGACGAATAATAGATGTCGTAGAATGACCTGAAATTGAGAAATGTTAAGACTTTCATTTCTTGCCATTGATTCTTTAGTCATATTATTGTACCTGAAAGCATTGTGTCCTGGTGCAGTACTTGGTGACAACACCTGTCCAATCTTGACTTCAAAATCAAGTTTCATGTTCCCATTGTTTCACATCCCTTTGTCTTTCAAGTTCTAGCCTTTCATACATCTTTTCTTCCTCCAAAGCTTGTTGTAAAGCTTCTTTATCAAGCTTTTCTTGCCTCTTCATCTCTGTAATATTCATCTGCTCTTCTTTTTTATCCATGAGATATTGCAGGTGTTCATGTTCTAAACTTTTTCTTATTTCTTCCTCATTCATACAATGAAAAAAATAAAGTAATTAGTCCTTGTTCATAAAATAGTATCTATTATACAGATGAGATTAGTCAAAGTATATATTTGACTTGTATTTGAAGCACCTCGTCCACCATTGCTACCTTTTCCACCTATTCTACCTCTACTACCAGTAGATCTACCTCTGCCACTACTTGAACCGCCTCTATCAGCACCTAGATTCACCAACACTTGAACCAACTCCACCAGCACTTGCACCACCTCTCCCATTACTTGAACCATCTCTACACCCTTTGAACCTCTCCCACCACCTCTAGCTGATGTAAAAGAACCATAATCTGGTTGTTTTTTCCTACCTGGTGTTTTCTTTTCATTTGGAGGTATTAGGATAGGCTCTTTATCCAACTGCTTTTATTATGACCTATTTCTTGATAGCTTGAGCAGGTCATTTTTCTACCAACCTTACAAATTTATGAATTGCTTTCACCCTAAGCTCTAATCCTCTTTTCCCTATGCCTACCAAGAATTTTCCTAACTATAGGTGGTAGTGGTGTTTTGTTATTTGTATCTTTCCACATTCTTGTCCTAAACACAGGTTTGATTGAATATTGATGAGTCCTAGCCCACATATATTAGCTATAAAAGTTACTTACGCCCTCATCTAGTTCCTTGTTCAAATGCATGAACCCAGCCACAACATCGACACATGGTACACCACTTAGCTACCATATCCTACAGAAACACTCCATAGTCTGCAAATTAACACCAAAGCTCTCATCACCTATCCTTATCTCTAAGTAACCACTAGGAAATACAAGCTAGTTTCTACAATATTTATTAAGTTTAGTTAGTACAGACATTAAAAGCACAAAAGTAACTTAGAAATGTGTTAGAAATTTACCTATGATCCTTTTTTAGTTGATCCAAATGCCTTCTGATAGATGGAGTGATTATGTCCTCTAAATTATAAGCTAGCTTATTCATAGCCACTTATCTCTGCATAATATACATGTGATTATGGGTTTTAACCTTTTCACTATAATAGCTCTATGATAGCTCTCACAAGTTCCATTTTTAAAGGCTGCACACTTCACTTCTAAGCCAAAAATGCCCTACACCAAGAATTTAGGTTTCTTTGCACCAAATAGTTAGCAGCTTCTTCATCGATTTGCTTAATTTGATACAGTTTGTCATAATACAACTGCTCCACAGTAGTTGATGCATCAGACTAGAACAACCTTTGAAGTTGCAAGCCACTGATTTTTTTCTTGAAATTAGCATTTACATGCCTGGTACACTTCCTGTGTTTAGTTTCTGGGAGCTAACCACCAACTACAGCAAGTAATCCATATGTATGATTACGCAAATTTCAATATTTATCATAACTTAATAAGTTTTTTTACAAGTATAAACTGAATTTGTAATACCTTATGAGAATCTAAAATGACTGTCAATCCACATCCATGTTGCAGGTTAAGATCATCATGCAGAAGATCCAAGAACCAACACTAATTGTCTTTATTTTCAACGTTAACCACTTCCCAAGCTATAGGGTACATTTGGTTATTAGCATCCCTACCCATAGCTGTTAATAACTCTCCTTTACAAGTCTGCTTTGGAAAGAAACTATCAAGACCAATAATTTTCCTACACCCCTCCAACCACCCATCCTTAACACCTTTAAAGCAGACATAGAACCTCTTGAAGTAAGAATTGCCATTGTCTGTTTCTTCCACATCAAGCATGCATGTTGAACTAGGGTTTGTATCTAAGATTTCCTGTCTATAATTAAACAGCCTACCATAGTGCACAATCAGTCCTCCTTCATGATCATAAAGAGCTCTTTGTTTAACCCTTTTGAATTACTCAAGACTAACATCTATCATGACTTCTGTCTAATAGAATTTTTCATTACTCTATATGAGATGAAAGGATCATCTATGATTTCCTTAGCATATTTATAAGCAATCCACTTGTAAGTCACCAAAGACCACAACCTATAATTCCTAAAACACGTATGGTCAAGATGCAAAGACTTGATTTGGAATGAGTTTTCAGAACTCATCCATGATGCCCAAAGTCTAAACCTATAAATTTGTTTCCTTCCTCTAGCTTCAAGTATTTTTTTTTCCTTACTCCACCTAGGTGACCCTAAAGAACTAGAATTAGCAGCCTCATTACTATAACACTCTATTTGTTTTACTGAACCCCCACCCTCTATGTTAGTACGCTTTTTTGTTTTACTGAACCCTCATAGTCTGTGCTAGTATCCTCTCCATCTTTCATGCTTCTTGTAAAAATGTGCTTCCTGAAAGTCATTGCCTTGGTCTTAATAGTTTTACCATTTGTAGACTTAGGTTTTGGATTAGGTTTAGACTTAGGTATTTAAGACTTCCCTTTATCACTACATCCTACAACACCATCTGTATCATCTAACAACTTCTTTTGTACCTTTTTCTTAATATATGCACCTGCACATTTACCAACTTTAACATCCCTTCCGCATTGAACCAACATGCACTTCCAATCATTATGAGCATACCATAGTTGATAACCATTGGCCACACCATAATTAGCTAGCATCAACTTTAATTGTTTTGGGTGGTCAATCTCATAACTAAGACGAGTTCAATTTTATTCCACTCTAGACCATGATCAAACTTAGGATAACTAACACCCTTCTTAATCTTGAATCTAGCATCTATGTTACTTTCATCAGGGTCAACTTCTGGTATGTTGTTGTTAACAGGAACATGCTCATCACTAAAACCCCTAAAGTAACCATTGTTGCCACAAAGTTTGTTTAAAAATAGGTTTGTGGTGGTTACATTAGGTATAACAACATTTTCTTCACCTTTTATTTGAAAATCAACATAGTCCAGGTCATCATCTTGTTCGCTAGAATCTTCATCACTAATGTAACTAACCTCACTAACATTTGATTGAAAGTCTGTAAGGTCTAAAACATGATAATCAAAATGTTCAATGTAAAGGTCTACAATTCATTTATTTTCAGACCCACAATAAGTTTTTGAATTCCAATGTTCAAAGGATTAAACTTACAATAATATAACCTCTTTACAGTACCATGAACTAACCTTTAAACTATCTCCATTAAATCAAGATAAGACATCTCATCAAAGTTATAATCAGTAACTTACGTCATATCTCTTGAACATACCTCAAGGGGTCAATAATAAAGATACCATCATGGTATAAATTGACAATAAAGACACGATCTGTAAATCAAAAAAATTAGGGTTTTATAAATTAGAGTTTTCAAATTGAATGTAAATTATACAAGTTAAAGAGAGACAAAGATTTATAAGACTAAAAGGAACATCTTTTATGTTTATACTTGTTCGATTCTTGGACTTCATTGATTGCAATTAAGGTTTATTAACTGAATTAGGGTTTTATCATTTTGGGGGAAAAATAAGTCAAAGGATTTAACGGGAAAGTGTTTATGTTATATTATGACTAAATAAGTCATTATATAGGGGGGACCAACGAAGTCAAAGTCAAATTCGTCCTACTTGGCATCACAATCACCTTACTAAAAAAATAGAAATAAATGACGCGTCGGGTTGGCCGACGAAGTCAACCGGTCACCAACGGACAAATTACTTATATTTGAGCAAATTTGAAAGTTTCGTTAAGTAAATAGATAGCAAAAAAGTAAGTTACATAAGTCAGGTTATTTTGGAAAATACGTTGCTATTTAATGGCTTTAACCCAAATAATATATATTAAAGTTTTTAAATTTATACTACACAAATTTTTAACATTAAACTACGTGCATGGTTAAATAGTATAGGAACTAACTGAAATTTATAAAGTAAATATTTTATTTAATATATAATTTTATATGAAACATTAAGTAATTAAATTAAATATAAAAAAATAATATTATATGTTAAGTTGGGTTGTTGATAAATGATAAAAAAAAGTTAAGATTAGTTGTATAGGTGAAGGAATAAGAAAATAATATTTTAATAAAAGATTTGAGTTGTGCTAGATTGTTGATAAACATGGTCTTACATGTGATTTGTTGGACATAAGTTTCTTGAAAGGCTAGACGAGTTACTAATAGTCATAGCAAATAACCGAAAATGACTGTGATGAGACATTTTGTCTTGTTAAATCAGCTGCTATATAACTGTATCGGTCTTATTGTTTCTTGTCAGTTGGCGATGCTTATGCTTGATGTTAAGAGTGCCATTCCTTCATAATTTGTCTCAGATAGGTATCAATTATGTGGTTTTGTCCTAATAGTAACATTAATAAGGATTGAAATCCTCGTATGTTCATGTTTACAAAAAGAGTTAGGCACTAGTCGGGCAGTCGATCGCCGCTTAACTAGTAATCGGTTGAGGCAAGGCGTAGGCAGATTAGATTTTTCTCTATATAAATTTTAATATTATGTGTAAATTGATTAAGTTTACCAGAAATAACTAAGTGGGTCTTAAGGAAGATTGAATGTTGGATTCCAAATGTAAATTTGAGCTTCATTTAGTTAACTTTTAGGGGGGCGTTTGGTACGTGAGTTTCAAATCACGAGTTTTAAAATTCTGCAGATTTCAAATTAAAGTATTTAGAACACTAACACTTGAACACCGCAATCTGTTTGGTTTGCAACAAAAGAACAAAAACCGTTGACATCTATTTGACAATAAATGACAACATTACCCTTCTTAACTTTAAACATCATCTTCAACAATCTTTCACACAAAAGAACTAAAAAATTAAAATAAATAATAAATCTATGAAAATGCTTCGAAGCCACAATCCACAATAGCTAACATTGTCTCCAAAATCGTTTTAAATTTCGGAAGGCATATAATGTTTTGGTAATGGAATCCTCAAATCGATTTTGCAAGCCCTAAATCAGTTTATGTAAATCAACACTTTTTTCTTTGTAGAAACAAAATAATATCTTTATGTAAACCAAATTCGAGATTACCCAGTAGTTTTAGAACCTACACCTTGAAGAATTAGATAAGAGATATTGAAGAAAGAAGAAGATATGAAGAATGATTGAGAAGTAAGAGTATACATTATTGATAAATTAGTGGTAGTTTGGTCCTTCTTTTTTGAGCGAATTGCATATGTATCCATCCAAATGATTAAAATTGTGTATATATCTAACCAAAACTCATAATAGTATACATATCCTTTTAAATCTTTAAAAATATCATATATACTAAAATAATCAATTTTTATATATTTAAAACCCCACAATACAGACTTTAGGCAGAACACCCCTTCTTACATATTTAAATGCAAACCACTCATCATTTCCACTTTGAACTATGGTATCATTGAGAAGGCATCATCATGAAGGTTATGGTTTTTTTGCTGAATTAAGGTGATCATTGTCAGTTGATATTATATGATCTAACTTTTGGTGTTTGGGATAACTACCAGAGATATGTTTGCAATGTTATATGTGGAGTCTGATAGAACTCCTTAGGGGGTGTTTGATAGCCTTTGAATGAGACAATTAAGAGGATATGTCAAAATCAGTCAGAGGCAATCTTGTTTGTTAGCTACAATATGACACGCTGAATGATTCCAATTGTTGTTGTCCCATTCTTGGTCCCTATCATGAAATATCATTCAACACTCTTTTTTTTCTTCACAATATTAACGCTTTTACATCAAAAAAAACATTTTTATATACTGCTATTATTTTATAAAAGTTAAAGTTCACTTCTCTTTTCGGTTAAACTTGTCCAACATGCTATAATAAACATATAAATTTCACATTTTGGATTAATAAAAGATAATTACTTAAATGTCGATTTATAATAAACGTAATATGGTATTTTTGTGATATTCGTAAATGTAATATGAGAGTAAAATGGTATTTTTATGGTATTTGGATGATTCATTTGGAACAATTATCAAACATGGTATTTTAATTCAGAACCAAGCCATACATAGCATTTGAACCATTCAGACCCATCAATGATTCAGCGCTAAATCATTTTATTTTATCAAACAACCCTTTAGATCGTTTAAGCTTAGTTTGTTTAGAACTTATATCTAGGATTAATAATAAGAATGATAACAATATGCACATCGGAATTAAATAAAGAACATTAGTGTTATTTGAACAAGGTTTCATTACCAAATGTTTCTACCAAGCCTCAAATCTATATGATCAGTATAGATCGGTTACCATCTGTAACAGGGATTAAGGAAACCTTAATTACCTTGAGGCTACACTATCTATTAACTAATAAACTAATTATCTAACTACTATAAGTCTACACACATTTTTCTATGTCTAGACTCTCATTGGAAGCACACTATGATACACATACGTTTCTGGATACTAAAACTATGTGTTTATGATCTCTTTATATAGAGAGATTATGACTTACAAAGGAAGCTAACTAAAATAGATAAGGAAACTAAATAATTTAAATCTTGATCAACATCTTCTACAATCTTTATATTATCCACCAGCTTGTAGAATTCCATTGTAAACAAATTAGTCCCTTGTTGTTTCATTCGTCTTCATTTAAGCACATGTAGTTTTATAATCATCAAATCTATAAACCCAACAATCTTCCCCTATTTGATATTACAAAACTATCTCCATGAATGAAACAATCTTTAATGCTTCCCCTTGACTTATGATCTCCTTGAACATGCCACCACACACAATAAGCTGCAAATCAATAAACCTGTAATCTTCTTCCCTTTTTTGTAATCATCGAATAGGGGTCTTCTGTAGATAGGCAACTTGGATCATAACAGCTACAAATCATATACCACAACTACTCATCCAACCTTCCAATACTCAAATTGCCCACCATTACGCACAATAAAAAAAATGAATCTGAGTAGTAGAAATATAAACTAGCAGTACTAATAAAGATCAGTAGTAGTAACGAAACACTTCCCCTCAAGTGGTGCATGTAGATGGTTAAACATTTTAACAATAAGCTTCCCCTAAAAAATATGTTAACCATCTCTTGAATCTTCAATTCTGTAGGCTCTTTGTAATGATCACTAATGAAGAAAACTAAGTATAACGAACTTGATGCTGAAGTAGAATAACCCAAACTTGTGTCTTATATCTTGTACTATCCACGTGACGTCAAACTCATACCAAGACCAAAGTATAAGTAGATCGCAACCTATTGACAAAATCCTCATCTTCTATGAGACACATAACCAAAGTGATAGCAAATGTGAGCTTTGAGCACCATAAGAAAAATCACACTCTTTTGCTAGATTTGTCAAGTCTTCGTCACATCGTTTCTAAGCACGAACAAGTTATCTCTAAACGTTGTGAGCCATTTGAGATATGATAAAACACGTACCCAAGTACTTCTACTTCATCGTCAAATAGGTGATAATTAAGCATCTTTGTAATCAATTAATCCAATAGTATACAAGCCTTTTAAACGTTTAATAACATTTAAAATCATAACATGTTCCAAACAGTAGAAACTAAAATCAAAACAATTTGTGTTTCTGTTTTGTCTCATAACTTTTCTGTGTATGTCATCTGATATCGAACAAAGCTAGCAGAATAAACTATTTTTGAATCCCTAGAAGTATTAACTTAATACTTCTGTTTACACTAGTAGTACAAACTCCTTGAATAAGTACAAACCTTCTATTGGCAGCAGAAACTTGCGTTGACAGTAGTAACTTAATGAAATCATAAGCAGCATTAATAGAAGTTAAAATACCCTAGCAGTACTAATACTTTTGAAGCAGTATTAATACCTGTACTCGAAACCCAAACTGGCAGCATAAACACCTTTGGCAGCACTAACGTTTCATCTGGCAGTGTTAACCATATATACTTTCGAACCAGTAGTAACTATATGCTCCATATCCAAACACATCAGTAGCTTTTAAAGGGCTTCCAAAACAATAGTATCAATCCACGAATAAAACCCATCACATAATCATGAAGCAGCAAGAAACTCGCATCCATATCCAATAATATAGGAACTTGTTATAGGAACCAAACACAATCCCTAAAGACTAGCAATTTTATAGCAAAACTGATTCCATTCCCCATCAATATCAGAAGTTATGAATACGCATACAAACCTGTCATCATGTTGCCATCAATATCCCAAACGTATATAAACCTGCTGCTTTTTCTTCTTCCATCCAAGCACAGAAACATACAAAATCAAACATGATATTTACGTTCAATCAGCTATGGTCTGATCTAATAACCATAAAACCACCATGATCTGCTTATAACCACTGTTTAAGGATACCTTTTTTTTAAGTATCCAGACGACGCTTTTTAGTGTCACAAAGCTTTCACGAATCTGTCACAAATTAGCATTCTCCTTCCTCCCATAGCTTGTAGCAACACATTATCTGTCACTGAACTATCACAGATCTGATTACTCCTTCCTCCCATGGCTTTTTGTGACACTTTAAGTGTCACTGGTCTGTTGCTAATCTGTCACTAATTCGAGCAGTAGTAAGCAATAACCACAGTTGTAACCTTTCAAGTCACGATTACCTATCACGCCAAATCTCCTTGTTGTCAAGATTTTTAGCCATGTATGGTACCAGTTTCTTCTTTTACAGAATTAGGGTTTAGGTGAAAAACCCTAATAGTCACCGGATCACACAAGAAACTAGAAACAGAATTTCGTGACTTATGTTCTTCGTAAAATCGACTTCAAAAACAAACCTTGTGATCCTAGATATCAAGCCATGAGGCTCTGATACCACCTGATAGGATCATTTAAGCTCATTTTGTTTAGAACTTATATCTATGATTAACAATAGATCAAGAGCCCTATGGCTCTGATACCTCATGTTAGGATCGTTTAAGCCATCTAGGATATGTTTTACAAATAACATTAATAAGCACAGCGGAATATAAAGAACAGTAATGTTATTCAACAAGGTTTTATTACCAAACGTTTCCACACCTAGCCCCAATATTATTTGATCAAGATAATACGGTTACCACCTATAACAAGGATCAACGATCCTTGAGGCTACACTATCTATTAACTAATAAACTAACTATCTAACTACTATAAGTCTACACACGTTTTTGTGTGTCTAGACTCTCATTGGAAGCACACTATGATACATACACGGTTCTGGATACTAAAACTATGTGTCTATGATCTTTTTATATAGAGAGATCATGACTTACAAAGGAAGCTAACTAAAATAGATAAGGAAACTAAATCATTTAAATCTTGATTAATATCTTCTACAATCTTTATGTTCTCCACCATCTTGTAGAATTCCATTGTAAACGAATTAGTCCCTTGTTGTTTCATTCGTCTTCATTTAAGCACATGTAGTTTTGTAATCATCAAATCAATAAACCCAACATTATCTAAGAATGTTGTAGTATCTGAGATCGAGCTATATGGTATCCGAGATGTTAGCATTGTCTTAGTTTGAATTGTTAAATGTCTGTATCAAGGATTGGGCTTGTCTAATCCTTTTCTTGTATTGATGTAATCCTTATTAATTAATAAAAGTTCACATTTCCATCAAAAAAACCCCATAATACATTTATATTATAACATAAATCTAAAATGTCCATTATACTCTTGTCTTTCACATACCATTGATCATCAACATCATCACAGTTCATGTTATGAATCACTCTCATAGATCGACTTATACGGTACTTTAAACGCAAACACTAACTCGGATAATTGATTATCTCTCAAAATGTATTTTTACTAAAGTATGATTGTATCAATTTGCTTAAGTAATGTTTCTACTTGTTGTTTTGTGTGAATTTATTGATTTAATAATGATATCGTTATATCATACGAGAGCATGACGACCCGTGCGATGCACGGGCTTTGTTTTTCGTAAAAATATGAACTTTTCCTTATGTATAAAACTCAACTTCTTTTATCTATTATTATGATTAACATACGATTTTGAGCTAAAAGCATGTACTTTTTCTTTTTCCACAATACAATCTAAACCATTCACATTGCTTGCATATTCACTCTCACGAATTGACAATTTCAACTCAATATATATTGGTGCTACTTGCTATTGAAACACAATTATATTAATGTATGATTCTTAAACTCTGACTTTCTCCTATACGCGTTTCGTCATTGATTTCTTAAACGATTTGTATTGGTTACTAAAATTAGTATATCAGTTAGACCAAATTGTCACCTGGATATAAGATGAATGAAATATATTAGTTTAGTAGTAGGTTATGAAAAAACTCAATGAATTAAAATGACATCAAGAGATATTACCAAACAACAATGATTGTAAAATTTGAATATCTCATCACCCTAGCTCACTTGCAAACACCCACATACCTTGTTGTACTCATGAACAAATACAGACGCCAACATATTTTGTTTTGTACCCTTCAATAGTAACAAAAATCCCCATGCCTGTTGCTAGACCAATCTAGTGATATATAAACAACTTATTTCTGTAATTAGTGTAGAAAATGAATTTTGTCTCAAGAATATTTAGTTAACTACACATTATTTAATTATTGTTACCAAACCATCCTCCACGTCGTTGAGTTCGCTACTTTTGTTTCTTCTTATACCGCTCTAACAATGCCTTCTCATTTATACTTTTGATTTGTAATATTCAACTTCAGACATAAATTACCAAAACGCATTAAAAAATGCCACGATATATGAAATTTAATTCTAAAAATTGTGATGACAAACCTTGTGCAAGAATGTTGACGATAAACACTTACAAATTAAAGCATAATAAAATAAAAAAATACAAATGCTTAAATCTCATAAAGAACAATAATGATACGAAGCAATAATCTAAGATAAATAACAATATTCATGCATGTTCACGCGTCATACCTTCTTCCTGTTAATTTAGTCCATATAATATAAACATCAATCTAAATGCATCACTTTGTAGCCTTTGAAGACCACCATCACCTTGCAGCTGTTATTATGATCTAATAATATGAACCACAAATCAAAGACTAAAGATGTTGTAGAGAAAAAGAGTCATAAGATACATAAGTTAATTATAAAGTAGGAGAATACCTTTTTAATCAAGAGGCTCTAGGCGCGTATAGTCCGCACTAAGTTGGTGTTTTTCATAAAGATGAGGAAGAAGCAAAAGAAAAAGTGGGGATGTTGTTGGCCAATGCTTGAGATATAAGCACACGCCAACTCTTTCATTTGTTCCCTTCTTACTTATGTCCTTTTTATAGCATTTTTCTAGATGAAACTTATTAGGTCATTATTATGCTAAACTTATTGTTGCAACTTATCAACTTCGTCTTCCATCTCCTTAACTTTTTCAACCGAAAATTTATGAGTACCTCCATATTCATTTGGAATTATTGTATTGAATTTTGTATAATTCTCAGAATTTTTCGTACAACTATGGAAGCATGATGTATTCCTCTTGAAGCCTCCACATTAAATAGGGGAACCTAATCTTTAAGTATAATAAATGCAGTATAAACATTGTAATTCTTTTTTCCTATCAAAACAATTGTCAAACTATATCTATCATGTTAGGCCTGTGATGCATCAATCATTAAATAATATTATTTAGTTTAATATTTTGAATGAATTCATACCACGTATAGGTGTAACAACAGGGTTTTAAAAGACGCGTCATAACGGCGTTAAGGTGGCGTCAAGGCGCGACGTCTACGTTATGAAATAGATCAAGGCGTCGACTCTAGGCGTGGCGTGAAAAGGCGGGCAAAGGCGAAAGGCGCGACAAGTTTTTTTGAAGTGTTTACGGGATTTTCTAAAATTTGAGATTTGGACTTGGATTGACTAATATTTTGGATTGAGGTTTGAATTTAATAATATTTACCGCTCATATAATTCAAAAATATGATATAAATCTATAAATATTTTTTGTCGTCTTAAGTCACGCCTTAAAAACGCCATGTCGCCACGCCTCACGCTAAAGCTTGAGGCTTAGCCATGCCGCTACGTCATGCCTCACGCTTTTTATAACCTTGTATAACAATAATGTGCTTTTAGGAACGATGATGCAACCTGTTGATGCATTCAAGCACTTAACAGAAATTTAATTTATCCAGAATTAAAATTAGCATGTTTATGTGTAAGGGTTGTAAGATTTATAGGTATTTACCTTTTTTTATTTTAGAGATGATATATACTTGCAGTGATGAAATGATAAGAACAAAGGTATGATAGACATTTTAAATTTACATCATGGTTATAATCTATTTTGAGTTTCTAAATAAATAAAAAGTAACTAATTTGGATATATATATATATATATATATATATATATATGGTGGGATATAATGAAAAGGCCTTTAAAATAAAAAGGCTAGAAAGCCATCAGATTGCGTCATTTGTCCCCTCATCACCCCTTCCTTTTTTATAACTACAAGGGTATTTTTGACATTTTAACTTGTAGGGTATATAAAGTCTTATTTTCTTCTTATTTACTTAATGGTATTTTTTGACGTTTTTGTACGTTTACAAACGTTTTCTTCTGTTTTTTACGTTTTCATCTGTTTTTTTACGTTTTCGTCTGTTTTTTACGTTTTCGTCTGTTTCTTTTACGTTTTCGTCGGTTTTTTATGTTTTCGTCTGTTTTTTTACGTTTTCGTCCGTTTTTTAACGTTTTCGTCAGTTATTTTACGTTTTCGTCTAATTTTTTAAGTTTTCGTCAGTTTTTTACGTTTCGTCCTTTTTTTACGTTTTCGTCAGTTTTTTTACGTTTTCATCCTTTTTTTAACGTTTTCGTCTTTTTTTACGTTTCGTCAGTTTTTTTTACGTTTCGTCCGTTTCTTTACGTTTTCCTTAGTTTTTTTTACTTTTTCATCAGTTTTTTTACGTGTTCGTCTGATTTTTTACATTTTCATCTGTTTTTTACGTTTTCGTCCGTTTTCGTCAGTTTTTTTACGTTTTCGTTACTATTTTTACGTTTTCGTATGATTTTTTACGTTTTCGTCGTTTTTTTACGTTTTTGTCATTTTTTACGTTTTGGTCTGTTTTTTTTACGTTTTAATCTGTTTTTTTACGTTTTAGTCTCTTTTTTACGTTTTCGTCTGTTTTTTACGTTTTCGTCCATTTTTTTACGTTTTCGTCAGTTATTTTACGTTTTCGTCTGTTTTTTTTTACGTTTTCGTCATTTTTTTCGTTTCGTCCGTTTTTTTACGTTTCGTCCGTTTTTTTTACGTTTTCGTCTGTTTTTTTACATTTTCGTCTGTTTTTTTACGTTTTCGTCTGTTTTTTACGTTTTCGTCCGTTTTTTAACGTTTTAGTCAGTTATTTTATGTTTTCGTCTTTTTTTTACGTTTTCGTCAGTTTTTTTACGTTTTCATCCGTGTTTTAACGTTTTCGTCTGTTTTTTTACGTTTTAGTTCGTTTTTTTACGTTTTTGTCAGTTTTTTTTACGTGTTCGTCTGATTTTTTACATTTGCGTTTGTTTTTTACGTTTTCGTGCGTTTTTTTATGTTTTCGTCCGTTTTTTACGTTTTCGTCCGTTTTATTACGTGTTCATATGATTTTTCACGTTTTCGTCTTCTTTTACGTTTTCGTCTCCTTTTTTTTACGTTTTCGTCTGTTTTTTATGTTTTCGTATGTTTTTTAACGTTTTCGTCTGATTTTTTACGATTTCGCCTGTTTTTTTTTAAGTTTTCGTTCGTTTTTTTACGCTTTCGTCCATTTTTTTTGTTTTCGTCAGTTATTTTATGTTTTCATCTATGTTTTTAAGTTTTCGTCTGTTTTCTACGTTTTCGCCTGCTTTCTTACTTTTTCGTCATTTTTTTACGTTTTTGTCAGTTTTTTTACGTGTTCATCTGATTTTTTACATTAATATGTAATCTTTACTGCATCACATTGTAAATTTTACTGCATCACAGTGTATAATTTACTGCATTAAATTGTATATTTCACTTCATCAGTGTAAATTTTACTATATTAAATTGTATATTTTTCTGCATCACATTGTAAATTTAACTGTATTAAATTGTATATTTTACTACATATTGCATTAAAATTGTATATTTTACTGCATCATAGTGAAAATTTTACTGCATTAAAATATATTGTATTAAATTGTATATTTTATTGCATCACAGTGTAAATTTTACAACATTAATATGTATATTTTACTGCATCAGATTGTAAATTTTACTACATCACAGTGTAAATTTTACTGCATTAATTGTATATTTTAATGCATCACAGTGTAAATTTTACTGCATTAAATTGTGTATTTTACTAGCATCACATTGTGAATTTTTCTGCATTAAATTGTATATTTTACTGCATCACATTGTAAATTTTAATGCATTAAATTATATATTTTACTGTATCACAGTGTAAGTTTTACTGCATTAAATTGTATATTTTTATGCATCACAGTGTAAATTTTACTGCATTAAATTGTATAATTTACTGCATCCCATTATAAATTTTAATGCATTAAATTGTATATTTTACTGCATCATAGTGTAAATTTTTCAGCATTAAATTGTATATTTTAATGCATTAAATTGTATATTTTACTGCATCACGGTGTAAATTATACTGCATTAACTTCTAATTTACTGCATCACATTGTAAATTTTATTGCATTAAATTGTAAATTTTACTGTATTAAATTGTATATTTTACTGCATCACAGTGTAAATTTTACTGTATTAACTTCCATATTTTACTGCATCACATAGTAAATTTTACTACATCACTATGTAGAGTTTACTGTATTATAGTGTAAATTTTATTGCATTAAATTGTATATTTTACTGCTTCACACTATAAATTTTACTACATTAAATTGTATATTTTACTGCATCTCTATGTAAATTTTACTGTATCATAGTGTAAAATTTACTGCATTAAATTGTATATTTTAGTGCATCATATTATAAATTTAACTGCATTAAATTTTATATTTTACTGCATCACTAAGTAATTTTTACTGCATCACAGTGTAAAATTTATTGCATTAAGTTGTATATTTTACTTCATCACAGTGTAAATTTTACTACATTAAATTGTATATTTTACTACATCACATTTTAAATGTTAGTATATTAAATTGTATAGTTCAAATTCTAAATTATATTGCATTAAAATTGTATATTTTACTGCATCAGAGTGCAAATTTTACTATATTAAATTATATTGCATTAAATTATATATTTTATTGCATCACATTGTAAGTTTTATTACATTAAATTGTATATTTTTTGCATCACAGTGTAAACTTTACTACATCATAGTGTAAATTTTACTGTGATGCAGTAGTATGATAACATTGAGAAACGGCAATATGTATAGCATTGTGGTCCAGTAAATTAACATTTTGATGCAGTAGAGTGATGCATTAAAATAACATTATGATTTAGCAATATGATAACACTATGATGCACTACTATAATAACATTCTGATGCAGTAGACAATATTGTGATGCAGTAGAACAATATTGTGATACACTATGATGCACTAGATGTATACACTATGATGCACTATTATTTCTATTGGATCACAGTTACCAATCTAGTGCATCACACTTGAAAATTTAATGCATCACAGTTTATTATTCATTAATCCACAATAATAGAAAAATACTAGGTACTAAACAAACACTGATCATTAAGAAGTAAAGTACTTATTATCAAACAAAAAGTAATTATAAAAATTAGAATATATTTTTTTGGGTAAAGGGGACGAAACCCGACAAATATATTAGAACTAATCAAATAATACAAAATAAAGCCTTACATGAAAACCATGTAAGCTTAAAAATGACATGCCCAAAACATGCTTCGGGAACATGAGTAGAAGTAAAACTAAACAATTAGACACTAATACCATGAAACAATAACAAGTCTATAGAAAAAGTGACCATAATGCTCTTTACACATCAAACTAAAAAACACAGAAGTCTTCTCCACTTTGTTGCAACTTGCAACCTTCGTTTGCAAAAGACAACATAGGCCCAAAAGTCCAAAAGTCTTCATATCATGAATATCCATCTTAAGGATACATATAAAATTAACTCGGACAATACCAAGCAGCACCCTTGTAGTCCTTAAAATAAATAACCTCATTATACGGATCATACTGTTGGTAATGCACAAAAATCACCATATTTAGCCCATAACATAGCTCGTAATGCACCAGACCATTGCATTTTCTCTAGCAATTAACTCTCTTCCAAAGACCCAATATCAGCAATATCTTCATTTTGACAGCAAACAACAACAATAATACAAAGATTCCATGACCAACAACCATTCCTATGATTACAATACACATCAAGCTGAAATGAACCCATATTGAGATAACCTGTCATTAACTTATCAAAATTAAATCTCAAATAACCAATCATACGATAGTTGTGATGATCATCATGTACCCACAGCATCCAGTGCTAATTCACGACCTTACTTCATTACAGCAACTGCATCAAACACACAAACACGTACACACAAGCACTTTTCGACTATTAGAACAAACTGCATGTAAACTGATATAACCTTATATGCCACAGGCAAGTGCCCACTACATTAGTTCATTACAGCAAATGCATCAAGGATAAAAACATACACACAAACACTTTTCGACAACTAAAACACAACGCGAGTAACCTAATTTAACCTTATATGCCACATACAAGTTCCTACTACATTAATTCATTACAGCAACTGCATCAAGCATAGAAAAACACGCACATATACTTTTCGATACCTTAAACACACCTGCGTAACCTAATCTAGCATTATATGCCACATAGAAGTAACTATTTCATTACTTCATTTCAACAATTGAATCAAGCACACAAATACACACATAAACACTTCGCAACACCTAAAACACACTAAATGTAACATAATCTAACCTTATATTCCACATATAAGTAGAAACTCTTTCTGCAATAGCCATGGCAGAGATTCTTCGAGGCCATATTCTATCTCAGACTCTAGTATATATTGTGGAAGTTGAGTGGTCTTGCCACATCCAGTCTCTCTAAAAATGATAATCACTTATCGTTACAAAGTAATTCTATAAACAAGTATCATATATTTATAGATACATAAACGCATGGTCTCTTCCTAGTCCGGAAATAAAACCGACACTTATTTAATAACTGATACACAAATTTAATTTGCAGATTATATAGTTTCAAGAAAGTATGATCCTGTAGAGAAACCTGATTCTGAGCAATTTCTTAGAGCAGCCTTTCCTTCTGAATACAGGCAGAGTCATACGTCCCTGCAGCATCTTCTTGCCTTCTGGTGATTTCTGCATATACACCGGACAAATCCTTTAGAAATAAAGTCGACACAGAAGACTATAAGCTACAAAACTCAACAATAAAGATGTGATGACCAAAATCTAGTCACACACCAATATTTTCTGAGTGTATTTGTACATTAGCGACTCTTAATGCAGTAACTTATTTTAACCATACAATACACAGGAACAAGTTGCCATCACCATTGACCTGCAAGAATTATATACTTCACCATTTCCATATTGCTTCAATCTCTAGTTATGGGCATTAAAGATAAAGAAATTATTAGATGTTTATATGATATCAAAATTGAGTGATTTTGACATATCCAGACTTGTAGGAATGTTAAGCATTCACAGTGCAGTAAAGACTGACAAGTATGGAGGGAAAAAACTAAGCGGCAAGTGCAGAACAACACCAACGTAATATTTAAAAGAAACAAAATAAATCATTAAGAAGTAACAATTTGGTATTTTTAAATCTAAACTCATGTTTATGCCTCGGATCTATATGTCAGGAATGCTCACTCTAGTCTGTGACAATAAGCAAGCAAAATCTAAAAAAAGCAGTAGAGTAGTAACTGGTAGACAAGTGATGGAAAAACAAACATGTGGATCAATGACTTTATGGTAAAAGGGAGAAGCTGTATGGAAAACACCTTCACAGCCTTCAACTGCAGCGTCAAAGGAGCCTTCTTCAAGTAGGTTAGCCTTGAATAAATGTAGCCTTTCCTTAGCTCCATCAAGTTTGAGCAAGTGGTCAGTTTTTTTAGAGTCGTCTGAAAAGAAGTTAGCGTCAAGATAATTAAACAAAGAAAGATGTTGTACGTTATTTACCAGATGTTATGATCAACCACTCATGACAATCATGGTTTTGAATGTAAAATGAAACAGTCCAAAGCACATAAATAGAGATTAAAAACACTAGGTAGTAATATAACTTTTTTGACTGTCAAGCGGCTATATCATTATTAAAGTGTTCCGACATAAAACTTAAAGGGTTAATACATAGAAGAGTACGAAAACAGCGGCAGGAAGGTGTGCAGCCGCACAGGGCTCACAATTTATATGTTGGGCCTCAAAGTGTTTTTTTAGAACGGCTGCATTCCATTAAAAACTAGCAGGAGCTAGAAATTACATAGAGATAATGAACCTTTTACAACCATATAGAAAAACGTCATTGTACCATGTCAAATATACTTGAAAGTTTTATTCAAAGTTTACACAGTGGTATGTGCTTAATTACACATACCATTTTTCATTAAAAACGGACTTAAATGATTAAAAACGTAACAAAAATACATTGTATTTGTATGTTTTGCATTTGTATTGTGCAGGAAACGAATAATCAAGAAAAGGACATCTATGCTGGAAGGTTAGGCTTATAGCCAAAAAAGGTTAAGTTTCCCCGGGGTAAGGTTGTGTAGTTTTTTTAGTAAAGAAAAGTGAAGTAATAGGAAGTAAATATTTTAAGCCCAATTTTGGGCGGAAACACTTTACTTCAAAGTGATACTCGAGAACAAGTGTAATTTGTTCACTTAATTTACTCTAATTTTTTTGCTTGAGTTAGGAGACCACAGACATATTGCTAATAACTGAACCAAAAAGATAGTTGAATCAGAATTGAAACAAGTGACCGTCAGTCAGATTGGGTGATATGACTATAATATTAAGAGTGTTTGTGTTGAATAATGAATAGATGTAAATAATAAAGGTAGAAAAGTAAAATAAAAGAGGAGGAGAGGACTGACTGGGAACATAAACAAAAGCTTTGACAGTGTAACCGCGTTGGAGTAAGAATTTGACGAGCCATGAAGCGATGTATCCTGATCCACCTGTTACACAAACAATCTTACCACCCATTTTCCTTTCCTCTACAACTACACTAGTACTAGTATATAATGTGTGTTTTTGAGCAGACTAGGTTTCCTTCGATTGATGTAAAGGTCTTTTAGTTATTTCACTGGTCGGCTCAATCATAAACGTAAACGTGCCCAAAGTGTAGATTAACTATTGTAACACTCTTGAGGATTTTTTTTTCATCGGTTAAAGCTTAACATGTATCACTGTCAACATAATGATGGTTGTATTGAGCAAAACCAGAAACTAAAACACACTATATATTTGGGTGTTATGCAACCTGTTGCTATGCAATAATGCAGTCTGTGTTTCAGGACTTACGGGCGAACCCATACCTGCGAGTGTGGATACACGCTTATGCAATTGACGTGTTGTATTTCATTGGAATACACTTTTTTTGCAGCGGTAAGCTTTGTGCATTCATTGGCCATGGTGTTGTCCCAAAACACATTCCAAAAGATTGCATTGCATCCCAAAAGGTGAAACCTATATACGAAAAATGAACGCCTACTGCATTACTTTTTTACACCAACTGCATCATACATACAAACAAACACAATTATTTTTTGACGACTAAAACACCATACACATGACCTAATCGAACCTTATATACCACAATTGAAAACTTACTGAATCACTTCTTACCAACTACATCAGACATACAAATACTTACACAAGCACATTTCGACAAGTAAATCAGCCTATGTCTGACCTAACCGAACCTTATGTGGCATAAATGAGCACCTACTGCATCACAACTCAAAATCAAATTCATCAAACAGATAACAAGCATAGAGACGCATTTTCGCACAAAATGTAACCCTAAACCCTAAACTCGATTCGATTCAACATCACCTTCATCATCAGTCAACTAAAACACACCATTAACATTAACTTAAAACCATTAATAAAATGTTAATAACAAATGTTAAGAGTTAAATAAAAAACAGGTTAGATCATACGAGTTAGATAATCAAACAGATAACTGAACCTTGGTTGATGTAGTAACAAATCGATGCAGTCATATCGATGTGGTAACACATCATGCAGTAACAGATCGATGCGCTAACAATTCACCATCACCATTTCTTTGATGCAATTGGATGATTTGATGAGATGATGAGATTATGCAATTAGATGTTTCCTAGATTTAGTGTTTGAATTTTAGTGTGTGAAAGTAGTGTGTGATTTAGTGTGTGAAATGGTTAAAGTTAGAGATGACAGGGAATATGATTTTCTTTTTGGTTAGCATGTAATTGAATCGTCGGGGGTCCTTTTTGTTATTTGTTTATTCTTGTTTACATTGCTACAGATTCGCCCTTCAACTTTGAGTTATTTACAAAACTGTCACTCCGCTTTTTTGATCTTGCAACTCAAATCCAACGGTTGAGATGGCTTCCTAGGCTTTTTATTTTAAGGCTAGTTACATAACCCGCCTAACGGGCGGGTTCGCTTCCAATTTTATTTGGTTTTATTGTTAGTTTAAGTGTGTAGTTGTTGGCTGTTTAAGACGATTTGACAGAACTTTTATAAATTGTTACACGGTTTTAATACACATATGTAGTTATATTGCCCGTGCACGCACGGGCTTGTTTCTAAATTTTGAATAAAGTATTTGAATCTATTAAAATAAAATAGTTAATTTTTTTTGTTTTAGTTATGGTTCTCACTTTTGAATTATAAAAGTCTTGGATTTAAAAAAAACAACTTAGTTGTCATTTTTGCATCTATAATTTTTGTAAACTTATAGTTTAATTTTATGTTGGTGTATTATTGGTTGTGTCACCATGTTTGCCAATATGATAAGGCCTATAAGTGACTTGTTTGTCAACCCAATGCCAACACGAAAAGAATAAATATATAAATTAAAACATGAAAAAGGAGAAAGATTATTTAGACCATATGGCTGATCTATGATCAAAGATTGCTTTTCCAACTCACTTTCAGTCGAAGAGTTATCCTAAACGCTCTCAGTTGATATATAAAGTCAAAAGGCAACTCAAATTTATAGAGTAGCTATTTCCATTTAAACTAATATATTATTTCAAAAATCATTTTAATTAAAGAATAATATTATAAGTATTATGTTAAAACCAAACCAAGACTAATAAAAAATATAGGTAACTGACATATTATATCTTCCTAAATAACTTAAAACAACCCATACGACCTGTTTTCACACAATAGTTCTACACCACTACCAAAACATGGACGAATAAGTACTAAATAAAAAAATTAAGCTTAGTTAAGGAAGAGTAATGTATATTGATATATGATGGACATATCCTTTCATAATTATGTACATTCCTATATAATACTATATCCATTTTATACTCCTGCCATAGCTTTCGTGAGTTAGCATGTCCTGTGATCTCTTTAAATGAACCTTCTAGGGCTAACCAAACATTAGAAAAATAGCCACACAATGAGAAGCAAAGATCACCCTTGGTTGTTTTTGCGTATAAAGTGTAAACCGACACAAAGCGTTTTTCTATTCATGCATACTGTTATGGTCCCTCCCTCTGATCATTCTGAATACGCTGTGCAAAAATAAAACATTCCACATAGTTTTGAAAATAAGGCATGTATAGAATAAATACTAAATGGCTAAGATTAAAAACACATATATTTACCAGATCTTAGCACGGATATATGCAGAAACGTAGTGTAGTACATGGTCTCAGCCGACACACCATACTCCACACCTGAACGAATAAATGGTGTCATTGAATAATCTAAAAAATTTGGGAATCACATTCATAGTTGCCATTGCACGATAAGGAGTAACTTTTTAAGTACATGCATGTTTAGAAGTTTCACACAAATGACATGGATACACTTAAAAACATGTCGTGAAATCATACCTTAGAACTAAGAAAGAAAACATGAATCATTGAATACAATTAATTGCAACTTGTAAGGTCAATCAAGCTTATGTCTTGTTCTTTGCAATGGAAAAGCCAATATTTTAAATGAAAGAGTAATCTGATCTAAGAATTTCTGCTCTTAATTGATCTTTATAAAGAGTATTAGATAGAGGACAAGACGTCTTCACTCCTCGCATAGTCGCATGTATGATGTACCCTTACAATATCCCTTGTGGCTTAGTAAATGTAGTAATAAAAAGGCTGCCTGCCACCTTATGGACTAACTCGTATGTAAGAATTCAATCAAAATAAACAGGCCTAAATCGGCAGCATTTACTAACTAATATATTACCAATGATCACATATTTACCATAAAGACACAAATATTCATATTTTCACACTTACAAACATCATAATATTTCAAACAAAATAAGCATAAACAACAACAAAATT